>JAHRHJ020001876.1:0-16869 GCA_019776745.2 Taxus chinensis
CCTTAGCTAATAACTACTTAAGATGGATATATCCCTTCCCACGATTTGATATTTGAATTTGCCGCGTTTGTACATACAAGAACACGGGAAATACACCAAATATACTCGCACACAAAACCACTCAAAAATGAAGAAACTAAATGCGAAAAATGCAAATATGTGAACATAGTAAAAAATAACTAACCTCTTCCGTGTGGTTCCAAGACTCGCCCTGTGCAGAACAAAAAGTGGACGGTCCAAATGCATTGAATGTTTCATTAAACTGCTCTCTTGCACGGCTGACATCTCTTTTTAAGAAGCACGGAACCCCTTCCATCAACCATGCGGTGTGTAAGTAATCCAAATGTTTTGAAAACCGGCCAGGCGTCTTGACTCTCTAAGCCATAAACAACAATTATTCATTATTCCATGTAACAGGGAAAATGCATGCACAACTGCTGGAAAATGCATGGTCTTGCGTTTGTATGGAGGAGATAGGTTGTCGTTGATCTAAACGGTGTTGGAAAATCCCCTATAGGCCTGAAAAATATAGAATCTCCTACTTGGTAACAAACCAGCTACCTTTTACACCCTTTATCCGGGTGTTCCCCACGCCCGGCAATAAATTCTAAAATGTGAAACAGAGGAGGACATGTTGCGGCTGGCTTAGGTTTTCCATGGGTCAGTGTTTTTTCGGCCTCCATTCGAACTCTAACTACCCTCTTCCTGACACTGAACGAACAACCACCGATCTGACGTCTGCACATTCCTCCCAACCCTTACTTGCCCCACCTGACAGTCTTCTGCCCGCTCTACTTGGCTTCCACCCGATTACTTTGCACACTCCCCACACGTGACAACGGACCACCTCCCGCTGTTCAATCAACCCCGGTTCAAGTCTCGTGTTCGATTCTCCTTCGGCTAGCATTCCACTGACAAGAAGGGTATATAAAAGAAGAAAAGCGTGAATAAAACATACGAGCATGGCAGAAGCCTGGACAATGATTTCGATATGGAGGAAATGAGAGATATAGATGAGCGAAGCAAGTGACGGAGGAACCAGAATACCTAGAATTGAAACATAATGAAATCGATTTGAGGGTGGTCAGAGATTTGGTAGATGGATTACGGTGTCTGTCATGATTAGGATGAGAACCAGATCCATAGCCCACAGAAGGAACTCCTGAGATTGAAGAGGCCCTGGCAGCCAGAACCAAAGTAGGGACCGAATCGTCATCTGCATGAAAGGGGTTACAAGCATTTATGCAATATTTTGTAGAATCGTTTTCAGCAGAACGCTGGACCGTAATGTATAGTTCAAGATGGAGAGGTGGTTCCGCTCCCCTTTAAATCATCCAATATCTGCACCTCTATAGAATCCCCTAGCTAACTCGCACGCTGAAGCCAGGAGATTTAATCTTGGCTGAATAGAATCAATCCTCTAACCCAACTATAGCTCTGTCAGGGCTGCTAAGAAACCCCCCCAATTTTCCCCCATTTAGGTTCCCGCAATTTTCCCTCATTTAAAATTTAAGAAAGAAATAAGTTAGAGACACATGGAAACTTTTAGAGACAAAAGTAAACTTTTGTCTCTAACTTTTGTCTCAAAATAGCCCCATGTAGTAGTGCTCTGAAGTCGAGCGATGCAGCCATGAAATCTGCACAATCAGAGGAGTTTGAGAGATGTTTTCTTGAAGTTTTTCCAGATTTCTGCAGTCACGTTTTCTTTTTCGTAGGCGGCGAAACCAGTGAAACAAAAAATAAAGATGGACGTTTATGCTCTGCAATGGACATCGATGCCGACAAGTTTGAGCAACTGCATGAAGAGCTTTCAATGATTTTAACAGGTAAGGACGACTTCTGCAATGCAGATCTGAGGTTGCTGGTGGTTGAATCCGACCTCAAGTTTACTTGTAGCGATGCAGAGCATATGATTACCATTGAAAGCCCTTCCCAAAGGAAGCAAACATTGCCATTTATTCATTATGAACAAGAAGTAAATGTACAGTGCTCCAGTCAGTGCTTCTCAGCAAAGATCCATGGAAAAGCGTGGTTTCAACGACCTACCAACGGAACTACAGGCTTCCCGCTTTCAGGTGAGAAACTTAAAATTGAAGTCATTAACAGGGGGGACTATGCGAAAATACAAGTGGAGGGGGTTGTTCAATTTGTTAATAACACTGCTGCTCTCTTATCAATACGTAGTTGGGTAGAAAACATGATTCCCATCGAGTTAAAGAACCTTGAAAGAAATATTGCTTTCACTGCCTTTTTGTTGATTCATAACGAGCATTTGGCTCTTACATTTATGGAAGAGCATTTGTCAACTCGCAACATACGAAGCCTGCCGACCGAGATTCATTGTCTGTTCCAAGAGTTCAGTAATGTCCATCCTACCAGTCAATCAACAATAGATCCAGAGGCACTCTTATCTCATGATACCCTCAAAATCGTGTGTTGGCAAGTCTACAAGGAACAAGAACACAAGTTTTTGGAAAGCGTAAAGGAGTTGTCTTCTAGTGTGCTCAAGAAGGAGAAGCGATACACAGAAGCCGAAGATAGATTTGTACAAGATTTGAAGAAGAAATTGTCAGGGGTAACGGATGAAAGTCTAGTGACCAGATTTATTGAAGAAATTACGACTAAACGTTTGTCGCGTCTAAATCCGCTGAACTGGTGGTCGAATTCTGAAGCGGAGCTGAAGGTGAAGGTGTCAACTGTAGAGGAACATCAGTTCGACGTTATGTGGAAAGCGTGTGAGCTAACTCCTATGAAGAAGGATCTAAATGAATTGAACAGCAACTCTGAGACGCATCCAATTGTCCCAACATGTGGGGAGCCACTTGAATTAGTAGCCATCAATCCTGAACAGGAAAGGTTATTAAAAGTCGCAGTCCTCAAGTCCGGCGAGTTGATGGTTTTTATTCACAACTTCAAAGATTCTTGCCTGTATCTGTACCGATGTCCCAAGGTCGGCTACAACTTGAATAACACGAGTTGTCCTATATATACATTTAGGAGGGGGTTCGATTTGCTGGCTCTAGATGAATCTACACGCTCTATGGCTCTATATGGAAAAAGAAAGGAGCAAGATAGTAATATAAAAGTTTGATGAATCATTTCGGAAGGTCTATTGGACTGGTGTTGAGGTTAATCTTGAATCATATAAGGGGAACAAGATCATTACATGGATGCATTTAATTCCAGAGAAAATGGAGCTGCTCTTGGTTGATGTCGGAAACAGGGCAAGAGTAGTAGAAAATGGGAAGCCCATGATGAAGGCAAAGCATATTTCTCTTCCGATGCAGCGGCCTCCTTTTAAAGCATGCATCTCTGCTGACGGCTATTTCTTCATTGTGTTCAGGCAATTCCAATGTTCAGGTAATGATGTTGATGAGCATGTTGTCGGAAGAAGACACGCAAGTCCTGGGGTCATGTTAGAAATTTATGTTTTGGGTGATAACATGAGCTACTTGAAGACCATTCATTTGAATGGACAAGCGGGCAATTTATCTGATTTGGATCTGCTCGAAGTGAAATTTACGAGCTTCGGATCACAAAATCAACTTTTACTATACAGTCCTGTAGATGCCCCTGGTGTTATTTCTTCCCATGTGTTGAAAACTGCTTTAGCTAGGGAAGTTGTGCAGTTGCAACAAGTCAGTCATAACAATGCTCATGAACTGGAAAGAGAAGAAACAGAAATTGTTGGTTCCTGCCCTTATTTAGGATACATATACCACATTTTTGACAAATTCGCTACAACTCCTGCATTGTTTCCAGATTATAAGAAGTGCATTACCTTCAAAGTGGTATTAGAAAGCAGCAGATCGGCTCCCTGCTATGGAGAGGCATGCATCAAATATTTAGAAGCACTTATTAGACAACTTAAGGCAGGTAAAGATAAAGATTTTTCAAATATGAAGATTCAATTCCTAGTCGACAATGTAGAGAATTACCTGATTTCAGTTCCAGCAGAGGAACAAACCCCTGTGAAAATGGGAATGTGGGTTCGCAAACTTGTATGCCTCATGCCCGTTCAAATAGCTCGTGCAGAAAACAATGCCATGGTAGCTCTCAAGGATGGACTTCAAATACCCCATGATATTAGCTACGTGGACAGCGTATCGCTTGCTAATTCTATACGCTTTGGCTTCTATGATGCTGTTCTCAACAGCTGGAAGGGTGAAATTAAGGTTATATCCTCCATGGGAAAGCAGAGCAGCGGAAAGTCATATTTGCTGAACCATCTTTCAGAGTCTCTTCTGGATGTTGCAGGGGGCAGGTGCACTGATGGTGTCTGGATGACAATTACAACAGGTGAAAATGGAGATGGTCAGGGGGACAACAGGTACTTGTATGTACTCTTAGACTTTGATGGACTGGGCAGCTTCGAACGAAGCGAACAGGAGGATATGCTCCTCTCTGTTCTCAACGCTGCTGTTAGCAATCTTACACTATTTAACAAAAAGGTATGCAATTTGTGGCCTTAAAATTCTGTAATGTTTTTTGTTTTAAATCCTGTTGCTTTGATCGCCAATTAGGTGAATTTAAGATGTACTTAGTTGAGATGAGGGGGGAATCCATTTTATGAAAAATAAAATATGAATAACCCATCCATTGTACACTTTCTTTCTTACCTGTTTCTGGTGTTTAACAGGATTTTCACTTAGACAAGGACACAGAATCTGCATTCAGCCGGTTCCAGAATGGCATCAATTTGTTGAAGCAGGACAAAATTTTGTTTAAAGGTCTATTTTACATTGCAATCAAGGATGTTGATACATCCGATATTGAAGACCTTATGCAAGAATTTAATGAAAAAATTTCTCAGATATGCACAAAATCTCAAGAGAATTTCATTATAAAAATGTATGATGGAAAGGTCGAGATTGCTGCTATGTTTCCTTATAATCGATCTGAATACTATAAAGAGAGTTTGAGTGAACTAGCAGAAACCGTGGAGAATAGAATTGATTCTTGCTATGATAATGGTTCCACTTTCTTGAGGGATCTCAAGCTTCTTATAGCCCAAATTGCAGCGAAAGACTGGACTTCAATTGACAGTAAGCGTGTTGCTGTCATAGTTGATATTCTAAGGAGAAATCTTGTATCTGCGGTTCATATGGGATTTCTTTCTGCAAATATAGATGAAGAATTGCAGGTTTTTGTAAATTTTGACACACAGGAAGAAGTTCCAGATTTGCCTGTTGCTGTGGGTGATTTCTCATGCAACATCAAAGATTCAGGTTTGTATCTCTCACCTTGCGAGGAATCATCAATTTGTGCTACCATAAGAGATGTTTTATCTCAACTTTGGTCAAGCTGGGAGTTGGTTTTACCAAGGAATGGCAGCAACGGTGAAGTGTGGCATTCTATGTTTAAAAACTTCCGTGAGTCACTGGCAGAGAGAAGGCAAGACAGAGTTCAAAAGTGGATACGTGCAAACACTACAGAATTTTGTGATAATGATGAGGTACAAAGGTTGCAATTAGAAGCCAACGTAGCTCTGGGTAAAGTAAAACAAGGTCTCTCTGTGTGTGGATGCAAATGTTCAGTGTGCTTTTGGAGATGTGTGCTTGAGAAAGGCCACGGTGATGACCATTCTTGCATGAGTAATCATTCATGTGCAGAAAGCTGCAGCTATTGTGCTCGAGGATTTGGCAGGGCATGAAGGCTCTCATGACTGCAAAGAAAAAAATCACACATGCCGAGAGACCTGTCACTTATTTCAAATGTCTTCAAATTGTAATGAGTTGTGTTCTCTGAGGCCCGAACACTTTGGTCAGCACAAGTGCAATTCCCCACAACATGTGTGCAACAAAAAATGCTCTCTTCCAAGCTGCAACAATCCTTGTGCTATGCCAATCGAGCGTAAACACAAGCGACATAAGTGCCATGAGAGATATTGCCAGAGCAATTGCAGTATAAAGGGTTGCAGTAGGACATGTGGAGTCAAAGACCATTTCCATGATCTGGATCCATATGCAAAGCATTTGTGTGGAAATGAACATGCCTGCCCTGAAGAATGTGAAATGTCCAGAATATGCGAGATCTTTACAGAGCTAGTCAGACAAACTCGGGTTTTCCAGGGTCAAAGGGGATCTTTCGAGTATGAACTTGTCTCAGAACAAAATTTCCTGCGCAAAGGCTGTTGCATTCCCATTCCTCCCTTTGAAAGAGATCACCAAGGCCCACATGTTCACACAAAAAATGAAGATTCTGTGCACTATTGCGACACCAGATGTTCATCTTGTGGTTACTTTTGTCAGCTTCCAATAGATCACTCTGGTTTGCACGACACAGTGCACAGAAACATGAGAAATATGAGATTCATTTCAGAGGATGAAGATATTGACATTCATGATCGGAAGTACAAATGGGGAGAGATAGGTGAGGCAGAGATGTGTAATATGTATTGCAAGAAACAGGGTCGAGGCCATATTCATTTAGTTCTATGTCCAAACGCGAAATGCACCAGCAATCTCTACGATATTGCACATTCGTTAATCTTTAAAAAATAAACAGGTCTCAACTGTGTATATAGTCTTACTTGAAAGTGTGAATTTGTAGCTATACAACATAAAAACAATACATGATCTGAAGAGAGCTGTGAAGGGGATAAAATATTTTATAACTCAATAAAATCCCATTTCATCAAACACTTTCCATGGATCCATAAAACCTTCCCCACACCCTTCGCCCAATTCAATGAACTTGTGATGAACCCTTGAATAAACACAACCACTGCGTGGATCACTAAATCCGTCCCCCGGTTATTACCCTGTCCCAATTACAAACGACGTCCAAACATTTGTAAATTTTAGGCTTCGAGCCCTACTATTTTTGAACCCCAATAAATATCACACCCAATATACTTCATAGTCTGAGAAAAGCCAAATTTTTCAACAGGATTACCGGAAATCACAGCCCGGGGGTTTGTAGACCAGCTTAAAATTTAGATGCTTAACAGACCCTACTTTTCATAAAAGCAATGAGATTTTGAATAAACTTTTGTTTTCATGAAATGAATGCTGAAATTCATTGATTTTAACAAGAAGATTACATAAAACCTATTTCCAGCTTAACAATGAATTCGATGCATTAACAAATACTTACATCTTCCTTGGAACCATCGCTGCCAGACTCGCCAACTGATAAACTGAAAGCTATGATGCCAATGTTAAGAACATTTGATTAAATTAATCATCCACCATGGACGACACCCATATTTAAACAGGTATGGAGCCCCAAGTGTCGACCATGCGGAGGGAAACCAACCCCGAAATCTCGAAAACCCATGCATCCCCAATGAAATGCACTAACATGAAGGAGGCGAGAAACAACCCTGAGAACCATAATTTTTTTCATTGTCATTCAACATACAATTCGAGGCTTCCACACTAATTCCAGAAATAATAAAAACCCAAACAAACTACCGATAGGGGCAACCCATGCACAAGAAGAAAAATAGCTCACAGTGGAAGGAAGATCAACGATACCATCCATTTTTATGGTCTTGTATGCGTACGGAAACCCTGGGTGACATTGATCCGAACAGTGCAGGTCACCTTCGGTGTGAAAAATCCAAACCCAAAAGACCGCTAGAAAAACCCATCCTTGCTTGATTTTCTTGAAGAGAGGGGAAAATAGAGCATCCTCTCAAAAAACAAATTGTTTGTTGCACAATCAACAAAGCGCAAATAGAAAAAGTAAAAAAGGGGGCAAAATTTAGAGACAAAAAAAAGGGTGGGGGGAAATTTAGAGACAAAACTATAATTATGTCTCTAAGTTTTGTCTCAAAATGACCCCCTTTGTAGTAGTGACCTGACACAATTTTATCAATATTCCTATACTCACATACAATAAGAAGTTTGTGACACGAGTAACTGTAGTTTTTCAAGACTTTTGGCAAAAAAATATTTCACCACTAGTTTTGTTTCCCTTAACCAGACCACCTTGCAAATATTTAGGTCTTGACACCTTTCCATTCACCGGATACAAAATTAACTTGCTTTCGGGTAATTTTAAAGCAATTATTTATGGGTTTTTGTTCTCTACCTAACACAATTTGATTGATATTCCTATACTCACAGACAGTAAGAATTTTGAGACACCAAACTGTAGTTTTTACTAGTTAATGTTTGTGCGTCAGGCAGTAACAAATGTTGGATCCCCACCATTATACTTACAAAATTGAAAAAGACTATACTTTGATCACAAAAACAATTGTTCGGCGAAGACTACAAGACTTAGGAAAAAAAAGACTTCACCACTAGTTTTGTTGCCCTTAACCGGATTACTTTGCAAATATTCAGGTTTAGACTTCTTTCCCTTCACCAAATACAGAATTAACTTGCTTCCAAGTAATTTTAAGGCTATTTTTTAAAATCTTTCTAGATTTTAAAGGCATAAAATTTAAAAATTATTGACAAAAGTAATTTTAAGGCTATTGTAATGCCTGTCCATTGTTTGCTCTAGGCAGGCGGCCTGTCCCCACAGCACGGGGCTCCAAATAAGATAAAATAAAATTTTTATTTGCTTGGTTAGCTGGCGGTGGGTGGAAGGACCTGGCATCTCTTTCATTGTTCTTTCAATGCGTATAGGTGGGTTGGGCACGTTTTCCTTGGGTGCAGCGCCTTTTGGTGTAGATGGATTTATTGAAGGCGGGTGGGTGAGAGTCGGTTCAATTTGGCAGGGGGCGCTTCAGTGGCTGTCACCGTCTCACTGAATGCATTAAACAATCTTCCCAAACCACGCAATGCTGGACCAGCAGGCCTCTAGCCTATGCCTGTACCTCGTGGAGCGTAGAACTGAAATCTTGCTATGAGAGTGCCGTGAGGAAGTATCTGTCTTTTTGCAGCAGCTACAGGGTAGAGAAGTAAAGACTTATCTCAGAAAATTCGTGGCTTCCAGAGAGAGTGAATCCTGTGAGCTGCAGGGCGAACCCAAGGAGCCATGGGTGTCGAATCCTGATGTTCTGGACGTTGCACGCGACCACACAGTCTGTGATCAGCTGTAGCAAAATCTTGCAGCTGTAGTAGAAAGAACGAGATAAAGTTTTTTGTTGAACTGTCTTGCATGGGTTTTTTCATTTTGGAAAGTCGCTTCTGTCCAGGTGGTGAATTTAACATCGGGAAGGAGCTCGATCAAATCTTGCAGCTGTAGTAGAAGTTTTGTTTGAGCGCTCCAACCAACGGGTTGTCCAACTTCATTGTTGTCTGTTCAGTACAGAATGTATCCTTAAACTCGAGTTTCTCCTTCAAGGTATTTGTTTTTCAGTATCGACTATGTGGTAGTGAGTTTGTTTTGCGGCTAAGGCCACACCCTTTGCTTGTTCGTTGGGCATTCCAACTCCTCCTCCGAGTTGTCTGTCTAAATGTCAGCCGAGCCGTTTCTGAGTCATGGGTTGGCCCATGGACTAGTTTGTTCCCACCGCCCTTTGTGTCCGAATCTTCTTAATGTTATATGCAAAATTTACAATGATATTTTTGCACTGGAGGCGTTCTCCCTATGAGAATACCCCTATCGGAAAACGAGACAGTGATCTCCTTAAGCACGTGCCAGAGAGGATGCAACTCAGGTGAAATTTGCACTGTTCGCAATTGTGGGGTTTTGGGTCCTGGAGGAAACTGTTGGCCTCAAATGGCTGGTATGGTCCCTGTTCCTGATGACGAGAGGGTGAAGAATAGTGTGGGAGCCGAACAATGGAGCAGATCGGTTATGGAGCAGGACACTAATCGTCTCACTCTCGCCTACTTCGCCATTTCAGGCCTCGACATCCTCAATGCACATCTGTTGCTATGTTATTTTCTGTTAAGTGTCGAATGCACCCTCAAATTCGAGATTCTCCTACCAGATATTTTTTTATCAAAATCGATTAAGTGACAGTGTGGCTGTTACCAGGAGACCTGATGAAATTTATTTACAAAGATTCTCTTTAGAGATCTTCTTGCTGTTTGATGTAACTCATGGAAGAGAACCTCATAGAGGCGGGCCTGTTTCATATCAGAATATTCATGAAACACAATTTACTCTGCTATTATATGAGCTTCTTCAGCGTGTCACCAAGCTGGCAAGCATAAAGTTTTCTGTTGGAATAATCACGCCTTTCAGGCTATAGCTGAAATGTTTGCACCGAGATTTTGATGCTGTCCCCAAATCTGATGAAGGAAAAGGTTGTGTATCATCACGGTAGATGCCTACCCGAGCCAGGAGCATGGTGTAATCAATATGTCTCGTGTCCGAGCTTCAAACCATATTGGTTGGTTTGTAGCTGTTTTTCACTGCGTGGTTGTGGCGCTAGCTCGAGCTCGCAAAGCACTTTGGGTTAAAGGCAAGCAACGGCATTGAAACAATCATATGCATATGGCGATGGCGTTTTAAACCAGGCATGTTAAATCTACTCCTTGTAATAGTTTTCTACCTTCTTTCAGTATCTTGAAATGAATTTTCTTTCCTCTTGAATGGCGCCTAGACTAGATGTTTTCGTGGTTGTTTATATCACTGCCTGATTGTGTGGTTGTTCCTTTAAATCTTATTCCTATTTCGCTGATTTTGCTTGGAATGTTCCTTCCTCTCTTATAGCTTACTCTATTTCATATTTGGCTAAATGGGTTACTGCAATATTGAGTGATGCAGTCTAGTTCGTAGGGAAGGAAACATTATTGAGTTTTGTTTGCTTATATGACTTTCTTTTAAAAAGAATTCTGTGATGGTAATTATAATTGAAGGTTACTAAATAGAAGGTTAAGCCTACATACCTCTTTTGGTTGAATAAATACGCATTTCCTGTTTAGGGCTCTCTTGTTTTGCTAAAAG
Source organism: Taxus chinensis (assembly GCA_019776745.2). Lineage (NCBI taxonomy): Eukaryota > Viridiplantae > Streptophyta > Pinopsida > Cupressales > Taxaceae > Taxus > Taxus chinensis. The sequence goes on from JAHRHJ020001876.1 coordinate 10,801, forward strand.
GTACGTTAATAGTGACGTTGTGTCTGAAACTTGTTTAAGCCTATGGGCATTCCTTACTTTATGTTTGATTAGAAAATGGCATTTGGGGTTTGTTTTAGAACTGTACATGGTTGACTGTTGTACCTAGTCTAGATGAGGGATAACCTGGCATCTATTTTGGCCTCCACGTGTTGAGAGTATTACTATACCTAATTCTTGATGTAAACTCTTGTATGATTAAAGCAAGGGGAAACATTGTAAGTTTAACTGAATGAAATCTCTACAATTTTTATTAAGGGTCGCAAGCAAGCTATTACTAGCTAGACTGAAACAAAAGTTGTAGGTGAATCCATGGTACTGGACTCGTGAACTCGTTTCCTGTTAGATGACAGCTGATTTCAGTGATAATATCATAGGTGGCTGTTATATTTATCTGTTTGATATTTGCTAAGACTTTTCCTCGATAAGCCCACATGGATCGGGTAAAATTTTCCATCTTCTATACCTTTGGCAAGGAGTTCATAGAACTTCTAGCCCTGACCGCACTGCGTAACCTTCCTGATAGCTATGTGCGTTGGTTCTTGGTTTGTGCTTGTACTCGTGGTAAGGTCTTTTGAGCCTGGGGCATCGTTGGTGTTTTTCCCTCTGCGTATCGAATCCCTTTGTTTTCGAACTCGAATACCTTATACTTCAAACTTGGTTACTAAAAGGTCCCATTTTGTGGCCTTGTTAGGGAAATCAATTTTTATTTTAATGTTTATTGACATTGTCTGAATTATATGAAAATTATTAACGACTTTTGGGTTTAGTCTTCCCTTATATTATGTAGAGAAGTTGACGATTAGGATAGGGTTTGTTGGTAGAATAATGGCCCTTTCTGTGTCTCTTTCGTACGCTTTTGGAAAAGTGGATTTGTTTTGGTTAACTAGTACTACGTTTTAAGAAATCCGATAAGGAGGTAGTGGAAAACTCCTTGGTTAAAACCAAAACTATAGTTGTGTTCTTTTAAGGGCATCGAACCCATATTACTTTGAAGCCCCCTGGAAGAATTGGATAACGTCATTTTTGCTTCGCGCCTACGATCATAATTAGTACGCTTTGTCTTCTCTTGGACCCCTTTAGTTGGATGGAGTAAATTTTGGATTCCAATCACGTAACCCATAGCATTACATGAAGGAGATATCAACACTCTTGACTTTCTTGTTCCCAACCCATAAGGTCTTGCCTTGATTTATGTAATTTTGTTCTTACTAGTATTTGGACTTTCTCCTTGTTGGATGATTTAGTTTTCTCGCTCTTGAGATTAATATTGGAGTTGTGAGTTGTGTTTTAATCCATTTCTGAATTTAGAATATTCCTTTCTTGATATTGTTAATTTTTAGCTTACTATTGCATTGTGTAGCCTTAACATGCTCAGTTCTTGCGAACTGACTTTAGTTAATATTTGTGCAGATGGATTATGCGAGTAGACTAGAAGAAAAGAGTGTAAAAGTTTCATCTGTACCATTATGAAGTTCCTTGTAAAAATGTCCAATGTGTTGTAAATTGTGTAACATTGCTTGTAAAGAGAGTTGATATGACCTCTTGCCTTGTATTGTTTGGTAATGGTGAAATAAAGTGTCTTGTTCTTGTGTAGTTAAGCTTGAAATTATCCTTGTGAGAAATGGCTTTCAATCTTTACATTGATATGAGTATTGTAAAACTTTGATCTTGAGAATAAATTGTTAAGTTAAATCTTTCTAAGACTTAGCGACAATATTTTATAAGTAAAGTAAAATGAGTCGGTTAACCCTTAAAGAAGCTAAACAAAAATAATAATTTTATATTCAACAAATAAATGTAAAGGTGATCTATTTGAAATCAAATACTTCCATGAGTGATCAAAATGAAAACATCCTTTGTGAAGTAAACATTTATAAATTGATACCCCTAGCTAAACTAGCGAACACTATCCCTTTGGGGTGAACTCTTAAACAAGCTTAAAGGAAAACAATGGTTAGTTTCTGGAAGATATTAAGATTTAGTAAGTAGGAGAAGACTTTAAGTGAACTACTCCACAGTGTTTAAGAAATTAACTTAGTTGGTGAGATGAATTTGTGCGAACCATATATTGATTCCTTCTGAAAACTTAAGTCATGAGCTAAAGGGTGTCTTACCAAAATAAATAAACCCTAACCATTTCTTACTGTGGCTTGCCCTAGCTGTGAGTGTGTCATGTGGTTGGACTTCCATGTTGTCTCGTCAAAAAGAAAAATAAATTGTCCTTGATAAGTGTGAATGTTTCCGTGCTGACCTTGTGGTCTTCCCCGTAACAAATGGTTCCAAGTGTTGGTTGTAACCTTGTGACGACATGTTGTGTCGTGTTGAGTCAAAGCAAGTCAAAAAAAAAGTTATCCTGTATTTCACTGTGTTGTTCTTGTGTTGGTATTTTTGGTACGACAGTCATGATTCTGAGAAACACATGCCCAGCTCCTCAAAACATACACACTTTCAGATAAAATTTTCTGGGCGCCTCCCTCTTTCAGACAATAAAATCACTCAGCAAAAGAAATAAAAATAACAGCTTCAGCTCGTGCCTTTGAGACTTGGAGAAATAATTCATTCAGACATTCCTCTCCAGGCGTCTACCTCTTTTACATTCCCTATGCCTTTGCACTTGTGATGTAATTTCTTCAGCCAAAAAATAATAATTCTTTGGCTGCTCAAAACATTTCCAGTCACCTCAGATCAGCATGTTCAGGCAAGAAATTGTCTTATTCGGGCACAAAAAAATAGCTTCAACCTATCACACCCCAAACCAGATGAGTATTCTTCTTCATAAATAAATGCTCCCAACAAGGTAAACACTATCAGAAATAAAGACTCTCAGGCAAAATAAATTATCACGCTCAGGTTGAAAAACTATAAAAGCTTCTGGCTGAAACAATTTCCTCTCACGAACTAGATTCCTTCTAAAACAATTTCAGGCTTATCAAAGAAAAAACAATTTCAGAAACCTCCAGGCAAAACACACAGGCTCTTCAATAGTGGCTATGACACTCAAATACGACAATGCCAGTTGTATATCGACATCGGGAAAGATTAACAGAGACAAATACCACAGCCCATAGGACCCATAATAAGAACATTGCTTTTCTCCAGCTCCACATTATGACCTTCATCAGTTTCCTCCCGTTGAAGACCAATACCAGACGGCTGAGCCTAACGATCACGCACGTTAGCACAGCCTGTATCAAAACTCAAACTTACGACCTCTGCTATGTCAGGGACCCCACCAACCACTGTGCCACGCTGTTTTTTGAGCATATTTGGGAAAAAAAGGTATTTGACGTCAGCTGCTAACTTACGTGACAGTTAGGCTGATCGATACCAGACATGCCAGGTCTGTCGTTCAAAAATATAGTGCGCAAATTAGCTACCAAGTGTATAAAGTAGACATTGAGCCATAAAAGAATGACTAAAAACAATAAAATGAAAATCTTGCACTCCTAAATGATATGAGTGACAGCAGAACATTGACACTAATATCTCAAACCTACCTAAAGTCGTCAACAGTGTACATTGATTTCATAACGACAGAAATATGAAAGAAAATTCAGTGCTTGAAGATAACATGTAATATTCACTCACCCTTCTGTTAATATATCCACAAAATGGTCTCTCTTCAATGACTCATAATGAATCCGCTTGTAGTGATTATGCACTGCAACTGCTAGCACCCACCATAATAAAGGGAATGTAGAAAGTCACACACTTTTTAAGGCTAATTTTCACAACAGTATCTATGTTGAGTGCCTAGTATTTGTTATTAACTTTTGCATCAAACATGCACCCAACTTTTAAAACACCGAAAAAAAACTCTCGAGTGAATAATACATTAAATAGCAATCTACAGCTCCATATAGGCGTTATATCCAAAACATGTATAATGATTCCTGATAACAAAATATAGGAGGCGTCGCTGATAAAATTGTCTCCAGTTATTCACACTTTTCTGCCACTTTCCTTTATCGACTTCTGGCTTCAACAAAAACCATGCAGTCCTATCCATTGACAGAAAAGGGGCGACCATACTATGCAGTCCTATCCACCTTACAACAAAAACCTTGCAATATCTACACTAGAAATCTCGAACTGTGCATGTCTGCCATAGAAAGCATCCATCTTTACGTTCGGGACACATCGACTACTGAAAGTTCTTCCCGTACAGATCATGTATCATATTTTCTTTGCCTGTCATGCTCAGTCCATACCTATCCTTTCACTGTCTAGCCGATCACAATGAGGTGACAGATATAATGGCTCCAATTCTGGCGTCCATTGAAGGGCCATACGCCCACCCAGTATATCCAAATAAAAACAATACTTTTGCAGCCTGCTATCCACGCAAACACCACTATCCATTCCCCGACATGTGAATGCTCCAAAAATGTTTGTATATCGTCGACAATATATCATGATTGTTGATTGCTTTGTCATTTGTCAGAAGGGGCTGGGTTTTCTAACATAGAACACGCCTTTTGGCGTAATTATTACATTTTAAAAATAGATGTAATTTTAAATAGGTTGTTATTTTAATAGGTTTAACCTCAACTATGGAAATACCTTCTTGACCAAATCTAAAATATTTTATTATGATGAAATATTTGTTGTATGTTTGTAGTTTCATTATGGAATTAACTACTCCACATGTGAGATTCAACTCCTCTTATTGAGGACTAAGAAATCATAATGCCTTGCACCAACTCACACCTAATGTAGTAGGAGCTCAACATTGTAAAGTATGCACCACATTTGTTTGTAAAATATGATCTCGTGAACTCCCACAACCTTTAGATGTTGAAAACATTGAATGTTCTAATTGCACAATTCATTGCCTGGGGATTAACTATCCACAAGTCCCAGGGAATTACTTTGCATAGAGAAACTGTCAACATTGGAACCACTGAAAGGTAAGGTTTGACATTCACATATTTCTCAAGAGTTCCCTCGCTTACCAATATGCGCATTTCCCCTCTTTCATTCGAAAGGTACTCAAAAATGATGCATGTACCAACATTTGGAGCAAGAAGAAAAGAGGAGTCAAGACTACTATCACATAACCAAAACAACCCATCGTAAATACTACCCTCTACTTTGATAGCACCTCCACTACTAATTTACTCAACACTTCTTGTATCCAAAGCGAAAGTGACATTCAATGGGTATCAAATGTATTCATGTTTAGTGCAAATAAAATTGGCCACAAAAAGCTACCACTCATGATATAAAATTTGTAAATGTATGGAGGTCTTCATGTATTCATGTTTAGTTCAAATCTCATGATATAAGATTTGCAAATGTATATGTATGAATTTGTAACAAATTTGAAACGTACACATAAAACCTTTCAATGTAATGTTTCATCTATATTCCTACACTTTCGCTACCAATCAACCCCTTATCAACATGTTATCGACAATACAAAAAGGATTTTTCAACAAAAAAAACAACCAAATAACTGATGCAACCACCATCTCAAACACATTGCAACACTAACACAATTCCCCCAAACAATCACAAACCACGTCAACTACAAAATTAATTAACTATCCAAAGAGGTATCAAAGATATCAAAATTCCAAAGCATCCAAGTCAAAAATACTTAGTCTTTCCCCTTTTGTCTTTTACGGATAGAAATTGATTAAATGGGTGCCTCTAACAAGTTTTCTTTTTCCCCTTCTGTATCAAAAATCCAAAGCATCCAAGTCAAAAATACTTAGTCTTTAGGTTCTCTCCTATTTGATTTTACAGCCTACAAAAAATTTGGAGTAAGTTGTCCTCACACTGGTTACTAACGTTTGGTGTACAATTCATCATAGTATTGAATTGTTATTTTGCTTGGAACTACACCTCTTCTAAAATTTTTCCAATGATTGCCTCTAAAACTTCAAAAACTTTATACGAGTGGCATCGCTACCCAGCTTGCAGGACACAAAATGAGGAATAATTTCCATCGCCCTAAATTGATTCAAAAAATGTTGGGATTTTCAATGCCTAATCCATATCATGTTTTTTTGTGTGATATCCCATTGATTTTTTAATTTTTTC
>JAHRHJ020001877.1:0-16852 GCA_019776745.2 Taxus chinensis
AAATACTTGTTGGACACCCTGTAAAACCGCCCACAAGGCGTGCTTGGAGAAATGGTACAAGTAGATGTGCGATGCATTTAGGGATAAGTGGAGAATACCTAAACCATTTCTAGTAGTAGTAGATGGAGAATCTGATTTCATTATCTATCAACACTTTTGTATTTACAGGTTCACTCCGTCAGATGGGACCAAGGGCCAATGGTGTAAATTACTCTTCTCTTTCACTACATTATACTTCCAAGAAGGGTTTAACCACTTCAAGGAACTTAAAATACTAAGGTTCAACCTTAGCGAGGTGGACCAGGACCACCACGACTTATGAATAAAGCTTGTATACCCCCAAAAGTGTGCTTATGTGGAGAAGTGTGTCTCCCATGAGGTGTGCATGAAAAAACCCGTGACGCTGCCAATCACTTGAAGAACCACATCAAGGGTATACCTATAGATTATGCCCAAGTATGGGAATGGAAAAAATTAGAGAATGATGTCTCCATCCTAGAAGATCCCACTAGTAGGAAGAAGGCCACGACAAGAAAGAAGGATAGGGAAGAGATGTCAGAGAAGAAGGCACAAAGTGTGTAGATAACACAATCTGTGGGTGTGCCGGAGGCATGCACCAAAATAATAACATATGTGCATAGGAAGAAGCCTCCCCTTAAGGAGAAGGAAAATGCCTCAGAGAAAGAGGTTCCAAAGAAAGAATATTTTCCAAGGAAGGAATCACTTGCAAGAAAGGGAGAGGAAGCAGAATCCCTAGTTAAAAATAAGTAGAAAATGTCAGAGAAGGCAGACTCAGAAGAAACAGACACCTGGAAGCCTATATGGGTGAAAGAGATAACGATGAAGATGAAGAGGTTATGAATCATCATGCATATGATGTACACAAGTCGGAGGAAGAAGGAAGTAAAGAGAAAAATGAGGAAGAAGACACTCAAGGCAAAGGGGTTAGTGAAGAGGTAAATATAAAACATCAAAGGACCCCAAGCCTCACTAGGGAATAGATAGACAAGATACCACAGAAAGGGAAGCAACATGACATAATAAAGGATTTAGTGGAACAGGAGGTAGAGTGCGGTATTGATGAAGTGCTGAAGGAGACATAGAGGAGGAAATTATAAGAAAATGAATATGGAAGCATGGGCAAAGATCCCAACCTAGAAGTAAGATTTCGCAAAGGGAGTGTGCACATGAGGGAAGAGAGTAGTAGTGGTGCAAGAGAAAAGAATGAGCTACATCACATGATCTACGTAAACGTATTGTACTACATGCGTGCATCTAGAAGTACTGTGCCCATAGACCAACTCCTTGGCCATGGTCTACATTCTAAAGATGAAGGTGCATACCCACGAATGAGGAATATGCTATCTCGGGCATTTTCAGTCCCATGTTGATGAGCTCTGAGTTCGTGAAGTCAACAAACGGGAACATTGATGATGATACCAGAGACCAAGGGAGTGAACCCCCTGAGTAAATGACTCAACTAGTTATCAGCATGAGCAAGGTCTGCAATGCACTCAACAAAGAATTGGTTAAGGTGGAGGTGAGAATTTTTAGAAGGTAATGAAAGGCTAAGGTTCCTGGCAGGAAGAGTTGGAGAAGAAGAAGGAGCATAACTCATTGAGAAGAGCAAGGATATAAAGAAGGAAGATTTGATCAGCGCATAGTTAAGGCATGAAACTGAAGGGAGGAGAAGATGAAGGTGCGTAAAAGGTGTATAGGAAGATAGAGATGAATCCTAGATTCCGTCATCTTAAAAAAACCTAGATCTGGCACTACTTGAACAAAAATATGAGTCAACCTTATAGGTGCTTAGAAGACTTAACCAACATCCTCACCATGGAAAGGTGGCTGCTCACCTTTGGATCCAGTAGGAGAGGTTTTGGCATGCCAAAAGGAGGAAGAGTAAAATTAGAAGGTATTGAGGAGATATTTTTCTCGACATACAGTAAGATCCTTGCAGCTATATAAAGGCCACCATGCACATAGTATAAGGCCACTGTATGATAATTGAACTGACAGAGACATGAGTAGAAAGTATACTAGTTGCTACACATGAGGTAGATCTTGAAGGAGTTCTATGATTAGAATAAGGGGAATAGGGAAGAAGAGGAATAAGATCCTGAATAAGGTAGAGCCGAATTCAAAAGCCATCGAGACCCTGTGAGGTTTGGTTAAAAATCTGGCTTAAGGAACTTATATCCCTAAGGTCACACATAGGAAGGATGTGCCTAGACGACCTTAACAAGCAGCTGGAAGGACATTTTAGAGTACGTTGAGTGCTAAGGGTAGTGATGGAGCTAATATTAGGATGAGGTGAGCAATCTAGTGGGTTACCTACTCTCAGTAGGCACATGGTGAAGTATATGTCCTAGGAGAAGATCGAGGTGAAATATAAGGAAATATTTCCGACTCCTCCTTGCAGCAATAAGCATATTATTCCATTCTTCATTCTCTCATTTCTTTAATTCTCTTTCCATTTCATGAGTTCCTACCATTCTTTATTATTTGAAGGAGCAAGATATTTCTAAGGATGAAGAACAAGCTTAGTGTGGGGTGATGTTGGACCTCAAAATATTAGTCTAAGTACCAAGGGGTCACGTAGGCACGTGCGAAGACTAGTAAAGAAGAAGGGCATCGTAGTGGAGAAGCACACAAGATTAAGGGGTTTAAGAAGGGTTTAGGAAAAAGCGGGGAATGCGCGCAAGGAAGGACATTACAAAGCATCTAAAGACTTAGCCATACTCTTGGCCTTCTAGAGAAGCACTTGAGGGACAAATGTGATCCGAATAGGCATGTTGAATAGATGAGGTGCTAGCCTAGGTGACCTTGGTGGTCAAGAAAAGAATATTCCATGAATGGAAGATTCCCAAAAGACATCATTGTAGAGAGTGGAGAAGCTCACATCAGGAGATAAATATGCTACCATTGGAGGACCACATTCAAAACTTGACATCTGATCTACTCTTGAGAAGAAGATTATGGTAGTGGGTGATGATCCTATTTATAGAAGATATGCTCTAGAGTAGATGAAGAGATGCACTTGAATGGAATAGAGGTTGATGAAATGAAGATTCAGAATCACCAAGACATAGTAGCATGGAAAGAGTGAAGCTCATGCAAGAAAATATTAGGTGGCTGTAAGGAATTAGGGTTTCTCATTAGAGTATTGTAGGAATGATTATCATGTCGTAGGGGTATGGGTTCTATACAACTATTATGTAATAAGGGAAGCATAGACTAGGAAATATGATATATGGGTTAAATCTATACCTTGATGTATTTTGTCTGATACGACCCTTTTGAATGTAATGTGGTTATTGGGACTATGATCTATATCACTATATGGCTTTGTTTTGAATATCTAATGTTCATGGATGCAAACCCTAGTGTCTATTTCTTTATATTCATGATGATAGATTTTCTCTTTGTATTTCATGTCACGTTGTTTCTCTTTATATTAAATGCACGAGTATAAGGATATGATGGCAACCATCCTATATGCTTTACATGAATGCTATGCGTCATTTTAATTTCTTATGTAGATTTAATCCTATTAACAATGGTAAGATATTATCACAATGCTCACATAAAGGAGGGACTCCACACCCGCTGCATGCCTCGGTTAATCACCCAATGCCCACTGGGTGATAGGCCGTCACGTGCATGGATAAGAAATGTTGTACTAAGGAGTACATGAAAAATGACTACACTAATCTACATCTTATACCTCATACACCCCTAACATATGAGCAATTATTTCAATGGAGGTCTGAAACTTAATTAAAATAGATTCGCCACTCACACCTGGGACCCTTACACCTAGCTACGTTAACGTAAGACACTTGACTATGTTACCTCACTAACCACCTAACCGCAGTCTAAAACTACCTTCTCATAATCACTGAGACGTATTCCTATGCTAACTGAGAGGTATTTCAAAAATGCTAACCCCCTTTATCCAAGACCTAGTTTTTGTTTATGATTTTGGCATGTACCCCCCCCCCCATGGTTTACTAGGCGGTAGATAGGATTTACCAGTATGGGATAATTTGAAATAGGGAGAAAATCACCATGGGGGAGGACTAAGACTTATGATTAGGATTTCCTAGATGATATGCTAGTGATTTTCCCCCATCACCGGAGATCTATAAATATGTGCATTAGTAGTACCTCCTTTGCACAAGGATGTCCCATAGTTCTTATGAGGTACACAATTATTAGGAGTCACCTTCAATGTATTAGAGATAAAAAGGAACCACATAAAGGAATCAAATCTGAAATCATGGACACCACAGTGTTCTCCTGATTCATCGATTCCATTGTCAAATATGATTTCAAGCTTGCTGTTAAGTCATAACTTCTTCCATCCATCTAGGAGAAATATCATCCATCGATGCAAGGTAATCTGCCCATTTTATTTTTCTTCGGCACTGATTGTAGGTAACATTCCTTTAGGTAATCATGTAATCTAGTTGTAAAATGGGTCTATACTATAGTGTAGATCAATTTCTGTTAGCTTTATTTTAGTAGACCTATTAGAATTGAAGCATCAAATCACCTCAATCGTCAGCAATTTACTTGAATCTATCAGATGATTCCATTGTTGTTTTTGAATTTTTATGTATTTATCTATCTGAATATTTTTAAAATAATAATTGATTTGTCTACTTGTTATCTAGGTGACATCTTCATGTCTAGAATGGTTGCTTTCAGATGGAATATAGAATGGATATCGTAATGATGAAACTCTTCATGGTTCAGTTCCCTAGGTTATTTTCCACCCGTTCTATTGGGAGAAATACAATCTACTCCATGACCTTGAGCTCTGTACAGATCCAAGTAGCTCCATTTGATGGCCTTCAAAAGGATATATAATGAGATCAAAATAAGGGTATTCGGATGTATTTTCCACATCGATGCTTTTTGGGGTACAAATGATGAAGCTTACGATTACTAAAATGGCTCTAACCTATTCCTTATCCTCTTACGAGATGCCATTACGCAAGATGTGACCTAGAGATCCCTGGTGAAGCGTGGTAGCGCCACACCATGGTCTCAGAGTTTGGAACCCATATCTCATATCAAAGGCATATCTAACACTAAAAATAAACTTGTTGTACAAGTTCATGTTTCTAAATCCCCAGTAGGAGATCCTCTAATTTCTGGTTAGGGCAGAGGAGTATATTTCTATTGGGATGATCTTACCCAATAAGGCCCATTGAGGAAGAAGAAGAAATAATGCATGATGTATGTTGCGACATCCTTTAACTTTGTATCTGAAACCAAGTTGTACATAAGGACCAGGATCCTTTCCCTCAGTCTCTTATGGGGATTCGGTGCTATAGGAAATCATGGTTATTATTCCATCTATATATGTTGATCTACCATATAAATGGCCTCTAGCCTAGATAGTCACACTTCTCCACTCTTGGATCACCTTGTAGAAACGATGCCATAAATATCAATAAAAGTTTAAGTTGATTTTTGACCCCTAATGAACAGGTTATATTATATAAGTGTGATTTGTAAGGCTTGTTTACAGGGATAGAGATCTTTGATCCTATCCAACCTTTAATGGAAGCACAGAATCATAACTTCTGGATCCAAACCTAGTGGGTATCCTTTAGACCCACTCACCGTTGCATTCAATGTCAGGTCAATCTATGTGTTCTGTTACCACTTGAAACTCATACTATAGAAAACTGAAGGTAGGAAACCATGCTCGACTACCTCTGTAATGCTTTATGTATGATCTTTCCACCCTCATTCAGTTCTAAAATAGAGGTTTCCACTCATGGTACATTTTTTTATGATCTTAGTGGACATGGATACAAATATCTTGATCTCCCCACTTCCATTGATGTCAAAAATTTGGATAGGGAACAAGTACTACCACATGTTGACAATGTAAGGCTTTCCCTTACTATGTAGGTAAGGTATTCAACTTCTTACAGAACATTTCTTAAGAGTGTAAGGAGGTGATTTCACCCAGATGAAGGTCATTAAAAAGGGCTAAATACCCCTGGTGGAATCATTCCTAGAGCTGCACGAGACTTGTTGGATGTCGGGGATGCATTATAGGCCTCCACTCATCATTGCACCATTACTGATGGTGGATTCACGATAGACCTTGACAGATACATAAGTGGAAGTACCTAAATCAGTTATCACTTTGAAGCTGAGGAATGCCATTGATTTATTTAGGTTTGGTAAGACTAGATTGGATGAAACCTAGTATAACATTTTTCCAATGAAAATAATTGTTGTAACCGGGGACATAGTGGAACTAACTCTTTGTCAATCAGGTAGTAGGAGCACCTGGCTAACACCTTAAGTTGAGGGTATGACCTACCCTCCTACATTAGGTTGTGCTTTCAACCAGGGTGAAAGGACCCATTTTGTAACCCGCATTTGTAATGGATCATTAGTATTTGACTCTCCTTCTATGATATTGAACGAAAACCTTGAGAAGACATGGTCAATGCAACATAATCTAACTCTCATAAGTTGTCACACTAGAGAATGAAGATGCCTTCTAAACAAGTTTCAGGTTACTACAGAAAACCATAAAACGTGATTGCTTCTGCATGTTTTGAGTAAGGGATTGGTAAATTCAACAAATCTCCCTAGCATTTATGGAGAAATAGTGCAAGTAGGGGTACGTCTTGTAGGATTTATCATTTATAGATGGATTTTGTTGGGGAATTAAGTAGGATAAAGTTGATTATACTAGATTCTTGGGAAATTTTAACAAATGTTGGAAAATATGCCAAGCAAGATGATACCAACACTTCAAATAATTAACAATGAACGTTTAACCAGAAGGTGTTCCTCCATGGAAGCCCAAAGATGTATGGTTTCAAACATTCTTTGAGAATTTAGCATAAAATATCATTTTAGAAACTCAACTAAACATTAAAAATCTCTGGTCCATCACGCACAATACACTCATAAGCTAACAAACAACATGTATCAATAAAATAGAAGTAAAGTGGATTTAAATTGTTTACTGTGCAGTGAAGTGAAAGTTCTTCTCATAGCATAATTGCAAATGTGATAATACTACCACAAGGACAAGATCTTGTGTGATTCAAAGGAATTCCTAACATAATATTACGACATGAACATGAATAGTTATTTGAAACATTTTCAAATTGAAAGAAGATGCAATAATGCTCATGAGTAACACAATTAACTCATGGATCATCAAATTCATCAACGAGGGAAAGTTTCATTTATAGTCTCAATGTTTGTCAATGATTATACACTTGTAACCATATTGACATGATTTATTTTGAAGGCTCAAGAAATTAATAGGTTTTTTAGACAATTTTTTTGAAAAAATGGATTTTCTCAGTCTTCTCTCTCTTTTCTCTTTTTTATTTCTCAAAAATCTTAAACCCCCTTTGCGAGAGTAATCTCAACACCTTTATACAATTTATCCCCATTTTCCTTTGAATTTTCCCCCCAAAAACGTGGATATTTCACAAGTATATTATGATTTCACAAAATGTCATGTGTAAAGAGTACGAGCATTCTTAATTTTTCTCTTATCATATATGATTAGAATACCATGTCATTGTTTGTGATTAATGTTTTCATGATTCCCTCCACTGGGTTATTGGATATTTTCTTCTAGCATCCTTTGAACACTCTAGGTGACCTGAAGTGACAAACACTTTTTATCTACTATCCAAAGATACATCTTGGATGTCATGCATTCCTTCTCACATTTTCTTAGTTCAACTATCCCACGTGTTTTTTGTCAAATCCAGTTAATTCATCAATCATGCTTGTTCTAGATTCACGTGAACCTTTAAATTTTCCTCATGTGAGCTGAGAAAGGTCCTCCTTTATTAGGTACAAATTATTTCTTTTAATTTAATAAATTTGTGCCACTTTTACTATAAAACCCAGTTTTATCCCATTACCAAGATGCATTTCTCTTCTTATCATGTAAGCGAGGAAATTTTTTAGAACCTTCTATCAATGACATGGTAAGAGTACCTATGGAAAATAGTTTGAAGGAAATTTCATCATAATATTTAAATCACATCTTCGACCTATGTGGTACTTATGAGGCTTTTGTTAGAGCCTTGTTTGACATCTAATGACATAGAATGTGTAGGAGACACTAGGGGACCCTTGACTTATCAGCAAGGTCTGACTCACACTTCTTATATAGCTAATTAGGATCAATCATGTCTTCATAACCTTTCAATTCATGTATTTTCATCTCTTTTGATGGGAACCTCTTAAGGATCTCAAAGACCTGAAGAAATTATGGATTAAAAGGAGGCCCCAAGTGTCTGGGAAAAATGAATTTCAGTTTCCATTCTTATATGATGAAGAATTTTTATTAAAGGAGATTCTTGAGGAATCTTATGTGTTACACGAAAAATCTTCCATTGACACTGTGACTTCCATCTCTCACAAAGTGGATGAAATAGAGTGAGAATGGGAAGACATGACCCGTATCCTCAAAACCAATTTCAATGCCATCATCCTCCTTGGGTAAGAGAAAGGGTGAATTAAACTCTCATCCGGCAATCATTATCTCAGATGGAGAAGAGGAATTGTCCATATCTTCTCGTCGTTCAGGAGTAGAAATCTACTATGCTTGGGAAATCATGGGTATGTTTTTAGTTCGTTCATCTACTCACTCAGGGCATTATGGTCCTTCATTAGAGCATGGATTCTCAATTCCTCAACTAATCCCTTCCCCAAGAGAGCATCCGCCCTTTACAAGGAGATGGAAAGATGAATCTATATCAAATTATCTCGTCCCTCCCGGACTCCATGATGTAGTCCTTGGTATTTGAACCACTCCAATCATTCCTTCTTGTTTTATTCTAAATAATTCCACCCTTCACAAGGGGAAAAGGCAAGATGACATTCCTCACAGGTGGCCTTGATCTTCTAGATTGGGTGTCTTCTTACCAGTAGAAGGTTGAGCTGGAGAAGATCATGCATGAACCAAGAATAACTATTGATTCATTAATGGATGTGGGGATGTCATGGGATTCAGCAGGGTCCATCATGTTTATCTAGACATCACAGGGCTCTGATGAATTCACACTAAGGAAGAATTTTTTTTTAAACAAACTGCCTCTACTGGGAGGGGGGACTTACGAAGGAGTGAGGGGTTTCTGAGCATTATCTTTGTCTTTTATGCCTTTGTTTTAAATTATGTAAACTTACCCTTTCACCACATGATGGGGCCCCTATAGAATCCCCATTTTGAATCATATATTAGACTACTTTCAAATGATGTCACATCTATATTTTACCCTCTTGACATGCAATTATTTTTTGTTCCTGCATTAAAAATTCTTTAGCTTAGTACTGGCACCAATAATGAGAAGAAACTACTATTATGCTTTCAATGGTTTTCAATCATGCGTTTTACCTAATCTTCTTAGTGTATCCCATTATTTCAAACCTATTACGACTCATCCAGAAGAAAATCTATCCCATTGTGTATTGACAATCCTCCTCACACTGTATTCTTAATTCATAACACTAACCTTGAGTTACGCAGCTTCAAACATCACTTCTCAAGATCTCTTTCTTGTCTCACATGAATTTCCTTCTTCTAAATTGTGCCTGGGTGACACGTGGTGACATCTGCATCCTCCCCCTTTCTTTGACTTTTCAACTTAAAGGGACTGCCCTGCCACGCATAAGCCATGTGGTGAATGCTCACTCTTGGGGGTGGTCCGACTTACTATACATTTTCAAAGCTACATCAGGGAAACCTTTCTTATCTTTAGTAGGGGTTGTTATTTTAGCAGTTTCTAAATTCTATCTTTGACCCTCCGCCAAGTTTATGGGAATTTTTTTTAGCATTTAGGATCTTCAACCCTAAGAGGGGATTTTCACAAAATAGAGACCAAGTCCCACATAATCTGAGTCATGAATTTTCCCTTCAACATATACACATTTGAAAATAAATCAACTTGGTACAAGGACCCTGAAGGCATTACTCAAGGGAAAAGGGGTGAGATTATTCGAGCTCCTACTATAAGGAGATTTAGCTACCGACTAAAACACACAATTCCCACCCTGTGGCGGGGTTGGTTGGGTCAGGTCAGGTGGAGAAAGTATTGATGCTCCCTTTGGGGGAGGATTCTAATATTTCTAAAAATAGAATCTTGAGGGTGTATTCAAATGTTGGAAGGAACGATATCTCTTATATTTGACTTCCAATACATCCAGATGAAAACTCAGATCCTAATAGGAGTGATGGATGTAATTTAATAAATATAAAAAGAAAGGGATTCCTCTCCATAAAATGATATTTCGATCCCATGACTGGGATTTTCTAGAGTAAATTTTTTGTTGCTACAGCTTTGGGTTCTTCAACTTCTATCTTTTTTCATCTACTCTTTTTATGTTCTTCTCTTTTGTGTCTTAATGGCCATCTGTCTTTTGCTTCTTGCAGGATTATTTTCTGTTATGCGTCAATGATTTATTCTTCCTTAAGGGCATTTTGTACAAGGATACGGATCCTTTCAAAACCCACACATTTACCCTTTTTCCAAAAACATCACAATTTTCAAAGGTGCAAATTATATTCAAATATCTACGTGAATAAATTTCAAGGTGAGATAATTTTTGTTGTTGTGTATTAAAATGTTTAATTTCTTGCTATACCAAACATTAGGCTAATGAGTTATTCAAATATTGATATTAAAAGGACATTTTACATAAATTATATGGGTGAGCTATTTGTAGAGTAGAAGATGGGCTATTTATCTCACCATAAAAACATGCAATGCATATTATATAAAATTTAATAATTTCTAATTACAAGGTTTCTTCTATGTATTTTTATCCAAAAGTGAAGTTTTCAAAGTTCATTGTTCCAAAAAGAAGGTGGATGTCACATTATATATGCAACTTTTTGACCTAATATTTTTTTGTATATTTGACACATACTAGACTAGATGTATGGTTTGTAGTCAATTTAATGTTTAGATTCATGCAGGAACTAAGAGAAATATATTGGAAGGATTACAAAAGGAATTTATGGTGTATTCAAGGCGCAATGCACTTTAGAATATTTTAAGCAATTCTTTGGAAGCCTATACAATTTCACATTAGTGTTGTGATAAGATGAAAGGGAATCAATATATAGTTACATGTTTCACCTTGGATCAAGTTATATTACATGGAGAAAATAAACTAACACATTGTGTGTGCGTGTGTGTGTGTGTGTGTGTGTGTGTGTTTGTGTTTGTGTGTGTGTGTGTGTGTGTGTGTGTGTGTGTGTGTGTGTGTGTGTGTGTGTGTGTGTGTGTGTGTGTGTGTGTGTGTGTGTGTGTGTGTGTGTGTGTGTGTGTGTGTGTGTGTGTGTGTGTGTGTGTGTGTGTGTGTGTGATGTAAAATACAAATTAGGAAAAGAAGCAGTTTGTATTCAAAATCATTTGCTTGAGCTTTTTCTTGAACAATGTTATGGTACTACATTATTTTTTGACAACCAAGGTATCATATTGGTTGAC
This sequence comes from Taxus chinensis, assembly GCA_019776745.2. Taxonomy (NCBI): domain Eukaryota; kingdom Viridiplantae; phylum Streptophyta; class Pinopsida; order Cupressales; family Taxaceae; genus Taxus; species Taxus chinensis. The sequence goes on from JAHRHJ020001877.1 coordinate 11,505, forward strand.
AAAAAATATGGATTTCCATTCTTAAAAAAGTTATAGAAACTTAATTTCAGTACATTTGAGAGATATTTATTAAGCTAAAAATATTGATCTATAATTATTTCTAGTGAAGAAGAAGCAACTAATATATTTACTAAGTGTATGATAGAAACTAAATTCTTAAAATTTAGAAGAATGCTTGGAATGATGGAGATGGATAATAAGGGGGAACTATAAGCACAATGTCCTCTTTTCCATTTTCTCTCTCTCTATTTTCTTTTAGATTCCCTCTATCAAATCTTAGGTGGTTGTCATGAAAAATAATATTGATTAGTTGTGTATGGAAATGTATATAAAATAACAAAAATAGAATATAGAGGATGTCAAAAGTTTCTAGAATATCAAACTTTATAGAATAGAAAATTCAAGAATTGTGTAGATTTTATAAATTAAACAATAACTATACAAACCATAATTAAATAATAATTATATTAATTATACAAAATTAATTTTGACATTATATTAATGGTTAATGCAAGAAAAAAATTGAGGCTATTTATAATTTAGATGACTTTCATTCTTGGATGTGACTCATTCTATTACATTTTCATAAGGTTAATGTTCTAGTTTATCACATTTAAAAAAATCTAAGTGCCGATATGTATGGTAGACACAAACGCACGCACGCACGCATGCATGCTCACACACACACATACACACACACCATCTATGTGGTGTATATATACAATATATATTAGTATCCTAACAAGTATTGCACATGCTAAAATTCTTACAACTATGGAGTTGTGTGAAATCATATATTTATATCTAGACGTAACATGTAGTAATGAGATTAGATAGAATTAATTTTTCCATATGTATTTATTAGTTTCACAAACCATAGAGAAAACATTATCAAATTTTATGGTAATGAAATGACAACATTCACAATCCAAATGGTTAGAGGGATAGTAGCATGTACCAACATAGGGGAGTGAAAATTTTGGATTAAAGTGAAGATAATAGAAGATTAAAGGGATAGACATGATGATACAAATTATAAAGACATTAAAAACACTAAGAATGAAATATAGGAGCATACAAAAACGAACCCTAGGTCAACTAGGGTTTATTCCAACAAGTTTGATTCAAGAGTTGGGTTCACAAAATGTTTACACACTTTTATAGTTTTATGGATTTATGTTATGGAATGCACAAAAATAAAAAGGAATGTAAGGTTTGTTACAGGGGTTATTCTAATTAGTTAACTTCCAATATTAACAATTCAAATATCATAATAACATATTAATGCTCGCAACTAGTGATAACAATATATTCCAAGTTTACATACACAAAAGAATATATGCAATTAACTATATAGAGTGATACATAATAGATCTAGGCGCATTCATTGAATAAAGTGGAAATACTAAACCTGAAGATGTTTCTCGAGCTCAAATATACACCCATCCCCAAATCATAAACAACTCAGGATTTGAGACAAAATGGGACTATCTCTAAACTTTGGGACTTGACCCGAGATAGATCTCTGGAGAAGGATGGATTCCTACACCTAGTCCTAATGCTAAAACTACTAATAGGAATTGAAATGCAGCTATCCTAACACTAACCTAAAATTCCAAGGGACCAAGGAGAGAGGGAAATGCATAGAAATAAATTCCTAAACTAAGGGAGGAAATAATACCAAACACATGGGTGGAGAGATTCCTAATGAATGAAAATTGGAAGAAAATGAAGTAGGAGAGGGCAGCCATCAGTGTTATGGTCCAAAACAACATTTAAATCCTCATTTTTGTCGAGAACAACAGATTTGAGTCTTACAACAAGAAAAAAGTAAGTACAATATATTTGCAACTGCAATAGAAGGAAATAAACACAATATAACACAATTTATGGGGAAAAAAACCACAAAACATGAATTTTATTGTTCAAAAGGATGCAAAATACATTACAAAGTAGAAACAAGCAAGAATCATTTGCAAAACTACCAAATTTGAGGCCTGCTACTCATAAAAGCTCTAGAATTTTTTTTACAGAGTTCCTTTATGTTTTCAGAAATAAATAAAAAAGTAGGAAAACTATACACTTTACATTGGTTCATACCTTGCTCCGAAAGCTAATCAAGAAAATTATTTATGTTCCTACCATTGATATGAAACTCAAGTAGCTCTCCATCTAGGTCTTTCAAGAATAAATTATGTTCACCAATCCTGATATCGATGGAATAAGGGCCCATCAATAATGCATCAAACTTTCCATGTTTTCCCTTATCCTCATGTCTATTGTCCCATAACAATACAAGATCCCCAATGTTGAAGATTATGGGAGTCACCTTTTATTCAAATAGGTTTTTGAGATTTTCCCTAAACCTAAAATTCCTTTGGTGGGATTCTCATCTTTCCTCATCAAACTTAATGATTTGGTTTATTCTCGCATTATAAGGGCTAACTTCCTCATCTTCAATGTATTGGATGAACTGATAAGAAGACAATTGCAGGTGTAAAGGAAGGAGATCTTGGACTCCATAAACTAGCTTGGATGGACTTTTCCTAGTGGCTCTCTTAGTGGTAATTCTATTTTCCCAAACAAAAAACTTCAATTGCCCCCCCCACTTTCTTTTGTTAATTTCTAATGTTTGTTTAATTATCTTCAGTATATTTTGGTTGCTTGATTCATCTTGTCCATTTCCTCATGGGTTATATAATTAGATACATATGTTAAGTGTATACCATATTCTTCACACATGAAAACTAATGGTTTGGCTCATAAACACATGGCATTATCAGAAACTATATTTACGGGTACACCAAACTTATAAATTATATGATTCAGAATGAAATCAACAACAACCTAATGAATGGCCTTCTTGGTGGGGATAAATTCAACCCGTTTGGTGAAATAATCAGTAGCCACAATATCTATTTGTGGCCTGCACTGGAAGGTTCTGACATTTCTCCTACAAAATCCATGCCCCACTGCTTAAAAGGATCCTCAATTGATACTAGTTACAAAGGAAGAACACTAGATGCCCTCATTTTACTTGAAAATATATGCTAACTTTCACATTTTATTACCAAAAAATTCATATCCTTGAAGATTGTGGGCCACCAATATCCCACCCTTAGTATCTTATTGGGAGTTACTCTTCTAACAGAATTCCCCCCACACATTACTCCATGAAAGTCATAAATTAACCCAAGGGCTTCATCCTCCGTCACACACCTGATAAGAACCCCTTCAAGATTTTTCCAGAACATCCCATAATCAATGATGATATATTTTTTGGAAGCCAACTTGAGTGTCCTTATTTGATTTTTATCTAGATACCCTAGACATTCCAAGTTTCTTAGGTAGAATATGATGTCTTTGTACCATATGGAATTTATAAAATTCTCATGTATTTCTGCATCTCTTCCTTATACCTCATTTAGTTCCATCACTTGTAATTTTCTTTCAGCTATTAGCTTTGTGAAGCTAAGACCTCTAACCAATTTAGTATTATTAATATCCATGTCATACTCATGTAGTTTGTTCAACCACTGAAATCTCTTGCTAGAAACCTCCACCTCTAATAAAATGTCTTTGACCATTGTATGAGGAACATAAGCTATGATATTTTATCTTAGAATATATGGCCACAAAGCTTTTATTGCTCTAACCAAGGAAAAATATTGTTTTTCCATAATGTTTGACTTCAACTCAGCCCCCTGCAATGCTTTACTGAAATAAGAGATTGGTATTTCATTCCGCTCATCATTCTTTTGCAAAAAAAAAAAGATGTGATGGTATTTTCAGATGCAAAAGAGAAAATTTGAAAAATCTTCTTATAATCAGGGGCCACTAAAATAGAGGCATTTTTAATGCCTCTTTTATCATGGTGAAATCTTATATAGCTTCATCCTCCCATTTGATAATTTGATCCTTCCTCAACATCTTCGTGATAGGAATAGTCATTTATGCAAAATTGGAAATGAATCTTCTTATGAAATTGATTTGGCTGAAAAAAGACTGAATACCTTTCTTGTTCTTTGGGATAGGAACTTTCTCAATAGCTTCCACTCTCTCAAGGTCAATCATGACCCCTTCCTTTAACATGATATGCCCCAACAACTTGGCTTCCTGAACCCCAAAATGACATTTTTTAAGATTTAGTGAGATATTATATTCCCTAAACCTTCATAACATCTTTTCCAAATGCTGAAAAGGATCATCCCTTTTTCTTGAAATAATGTCACATCATCCTGGTATACAGCTATAAAATCACTTATATATCCAGCGAATGTCACATCCATAGCTCTTTGAAAAGTGGCACCAGTGTTCATCAAACTAAATGGCATTCTTACGTACACATAAGTACCCCATGGATTGGTGAAAGTAGTTTTTATTCGTTCTGATTGCTTCACAACCACTTGGTTATATCCCAAGAATCCATCTAAAGTAAACAAAATTTTTGACCCAATGATTAATTGCAACATATTATTCATGTTAGGAAACATATAATTACCTTTTATTGAGGCCTTATTTAGATTTCTAAAATCTACACAGATTCTTATATCTCCATTCTTCTTTCTAACTGGTACTAAATTTTCCACCTAAGAAGAATATATTGTAGGTTGTATAATACCTCCATCCCTAAGTTTCTAGAGTTCTTCTTGCATTTTCAAAGAAAAAAATGGATTAATTGTCCTCTGTTGTTTCATGAATGGCTTGGCATTAGGTTCCAAGGTTATTTCATGTTGGAAGAGATCCTCCCTATATGCCTTCAATTATGAATATGACCATGACAAGAAGTTGTAGTACCTTCTTAACAACTAGACATATGATTGCTTTTCTTCTTTACTCAAGTTACTTCCCAACCATATTTTCCTAGGTTTATCATTATTCCCCAAGTTGTGTTCTTCTACATCTCTCAAAACATGAACATGTCTGTAAACAAACCTATTAGCATTGTTAAAAATTGATTCCAAAGCAACTAAACCTATTAGAATTATATTTTTTTTAGTTGAATAACCTTTTGGCCGAAAAGAGTCTTCTTACCATAACATACAAAAATATTCCTTATTTTGTAGAAATCTCTGAACCTGGGCATCATCTTCAAAAACCTGCAAATGTTTGACATTGTCGGGGACAGATGGGCTTGTCAACACTTCTATATCATACTCACAATAAGGAGACAATGTACAATTTTCAAAACTAGATCCCAATACTGTCATCCTGTTTGGAGTAGTATTATGCTTTATGTCATGGTAATTTTTTTTGAAAGAGTCAAACATTTCAAAAAAAATCCCAAAATGTATGCTTATGTTGTTTCATTCTTCGATTCTTAGTTGCATAGATCTTCCTAACTTGTT
>JAHRHJ020001878.1:0-16852 GCA_019776745.2 Taxus chinensis
GCGTCGTACAAAGACTGTGCCACATCCGCTGATTTTCATCTACTAATTTCCGTATAATGGTCACTAGGTTCTTATTACTGGATTCCGCCTGACCATTTCCCTGAGGGTAATAATCCGAGGCGTGTGCTAAAGTTATTCCATATTCATAGCAAAAACTAATAACTTCCCGTGAGGAGAAGTTAGAAGCATTATCAGCAACGATTTTGTTCGGGATGCCGAACCTGACAATGATATTTTCCTTGATAAAACCGCAAACCACCTCAGAAGTGGCATGCTTAACTGGTATGGCTTCCACCCACTGGTGAAGTAATCAGTTGCTGTAAGGACATAGCTATGTCCGGCACTCGATTGGGGATTGAGTGCACCAATAAAATCGATTCCCCACTGCTTGAATGGCTCATTGATAATAACCGGCCTTAGGGGAAAGGCAGCCAATTTGGGCTTACCAACAAACTGCTGGCAAGGCTCGCATTTCGCTACCCAGGTAGCTACATCTTGAAAGAGCGTCGGCCAGTAGTACCTGGCTCGAATGATCTTATGTGCCGTCACGGAAGAAGAGAAATGGCCTCCACAAGCCGAATTGTGAAAACTCTCCAGCAGTTTTACTTGTTGGGGCTTGTCAACACATCGCAGAAAGATACCATCTATCCCGCGCTTATATAAACCGTCATCCCAGATGACATACTTGGCCGCTCTGAGCTTTATAGCACGCTTCTCCTTTGCATTCAGGTGCACTGGGCATTCGCCATAGGTGAGGAAGAAAGCGATGTCGGAGTACCATTCGTCACAAGTTGCCACAAACAAAACCAGAGGTAGAGAAACAGGCTCCTCCAGAGGGCTTTGCGCTTCGTTGGTGCAATCTCTTTTCTCTCTAGGGCTATCTGAGTCTTTGTTTTCAGCCATTAGCTGACACAGGCCCTTGCCTCTTACCAGCTTGGTGGGTTTGATATCCAGGTCATATTCCTGGACCTTTGCAATCCAATTCCCTCTCAAGCTTCCCAACTCTTGTTGAGTTAGAATTGATTTCACCGCTGTGTCGGGAACCAGCACCACTGTATGCGAGTTCAGAATGTAATACCTGAAACTCTTCACCGCTTTAACGACGGCAAAGGCGTGCTTTTCCAATTGAGTCATTTTCAACTCGTGAGGCTTGAGAGGAGAACTCATGAATGCGATTGGAGATTCAATATCCTCCGAGTTCCTTTGCATCAGGATTGCAGAAACAGTGTGTTCGGATGCATAGCTGTACATAATGAAGTTCTTGGAAAAATCCGGACATACCAAGACCGGTGCATGAGCAACAGAAGTTTTTATCTCCTCAAACGACCTTTTCCCCTCATCACTCCATCTGAAAGTGGGTGACCCTTTCATCATGTTCAGTATGTGGCGAGTCTTCTCAGCAAAATCAGGGACAAAACACCTAAGAAAGTTCACCTTTCCGAAGAAAGAATGAACACCATTCTTGCTTGTAGGCAGAGTAAGGCTTTGGATAGCCTTAACTCTTTCGGCATCAATCTTGGTTCCTTCTTTGCTAACCACATGGCCTAGCAATTTCCCTTCTGTAACCCCAAAAATAGACTTCTTTGGGTTTAGGGAAATCCCATGTTCTCGACACCTGGCCAATACTTGCTCCAAGTGATCACAATGATCACTTCGTCGTTTGGAGAACACGGTTAAGTCATCTAGATAGACTACAATGACTTTTCCCATCATGCCTTTGAATGCAAAGTCCATGGCCCGCTGAAAAGTGGCACCAGCATTGGTTAGGCCGAAAGGCATCCTGCTATAGGCAAATGTACCCCATGGAGTAGTGAATGCTGTTTTGAATTGATCTTCAGGTGAGACTTCGATCTGATTATAGCCTGAAAAACCATCAAGCATAGACAGCATTTCTGACCCAGTTACTGCTTGCAGAACTTGGTCCATTATGGGAAGAGGGTAGTTGTCTTTCAGCGAAGCTTGATTCAAGTTTCGGAAGTCTACGCAGATGCGTATTTCACCGTTTTTCTTGCGCACTGGCACAATGTTCGCCACCCAAGTGCTGTGATGGATAGGGAAGATGATTCTTGCGTCCAGCATCTTCTGAATTTCGGCCTGAATGGTGCCCGAAATCTTGGGATTATAGTGCCTCTGTTTCTGACGGAAGGCTTTGACATCGTCTTTCAAGGGAATGTCGTGCTGAACGTCTTTTGGCTTGAAGGACTTTAAATCGGCATATGACCAGGCCAATACATCCATATATCTTTTCAGCAACTTGACAAATTTCCGCTTTTCTTCTGGCGTGCAACATTTCCCGATGTTCACGAATTGCGGATGTGCCTCAGAACCTATATTGACCAGTTCTGTCTCTGGAGATGAGCCAGGATCATCCCGCCTCTTCTTTTTTACAAAACGGTCATGCCTGTCAAACAGGTGCTCCAGAGAAACCAGGCCCTTCGGAATTTTATTTCCCTTAAGCTGACAAATGCCATCGTTCTCCTTTGTTTCGTGGTTTTGACTGTTGATTGATTCACGGCATGAAGAGGTGGATCCTTCAAAATACAACTCATCAAAATTTTCTGATTTTTCTAGAAAGGCAATAAGGTGATTATCATCGTTGAATACCTGCCAATGCTGAGAGTTGTCTGGCACGCTTGGGCGGAAAACCACTTCAATGGTGTATTTGTTCGTTTTCAAACCCGGGTGCGGGAGCATGAGAGATGCTGAAACAGCCAACGAATCAGCCATGTCGTTTTGGGCCCTTGGAATGGCCTCTATTGAAAAAGCGTCAAATTCCTCAATGCTGTCCCATACCGAATTACGGTAGTGCCTGAGCCTTTCATTTTTCACTTGGTAAATCCTTTTGACCTGATTTACAACTAGCTCGGCATCACCTTGGACTTTCAGATTTTTTATTCCTCTTTCCTTTGCAGCTTGCATACCGAGTAACAGAGATTCGTACTCAGCAGTATTATTAGTGTTGAAAAACTGCAATTTGAAAGAAAGGGGAATTACCTCCTCCTCGGGAGATATCAGCACAACTCCAGCGCCACATCCACTAGTCGCGCAGCTGCCATCAAATTGCAAGGTCCAGATCTTATTACAATCCTTTTCCTGAACAAAAACGTCCTTTGTCTCCGCCTCGGTGGATAAGAAGTAGTTCCCCATCCCTGATGATTCGAAAAGAATTTGGGCTTTGGGGTCTTCAGAGCTAGTGACCAAGTATTTCTTTTGGGATTCCGGCTCCAAAGTTTGCATTACGCCTTTGACTGGAATTCTAGCTTTGGACCAGTCCATGTGAATCTCTCCACCAACTTCGCTGCAAAAACTCCTTCCTAGCAGAATTCCATAGGCTGCTGGGATGTCAGCAACAAGGACTGTCATTTTTACTCTTTTATCCGGGAAGGCTGCGAACGCAAATTGTGCGTCCTTGATTTGGCCAACCAACGGAACTTGCTTGGTCTCCAATGAATAGCATCTGCCGAATGGTTTGGTAAGAGTGAGGCCCAAAGCATGGGCAACTTTTGCCGGCATGACGTTATCAGAGGCTCCGGAATCAATAATGCAATTGCTCAACTTATGGCCATTGATCAGGAGGGAGAGATAGAAAGGTTCTATCTTGCCAGATGCGGATGTCGAAGCAACATTTATATGGGATTCAGGGGGAGTGGAAAGGACTCCTTTTGGGGAAACCTGTTTAGCTATAACAACTTGACTTTGGATATACTTAGTCAATCTTACAAGCTGTTCGGGGTTTGACTGAAGATACTCAGCTTCAGACATTTGAATCTTGGTCTTCTTTGCATGATCTATTATATCAAACGCGGCCAAGGGTTGCGTTGGTGAGGGAATGAGTCCTTCACTTCGCGGTGGTGGAATAGGATTACTGATCTTAGTAGGAACTTGAGGGGGCTGACTTGGAGGAGAGATGGGCGGAAAAGACTTCTTAGCAAAAGACTTAACAGGGAATTGAGTAGGAAGAGGATTACCTCTTCTAGCAATGGTTGGAGGTGCGTTTGACGCGACCTTCTCCTTTTGTACGTGGGCAGCGACTTCTGCCTCTTTTCCTTGCGAGCGGGTGAAAACAGCATATGATTGTCCGCTCGCGTAGCCCTGAGTACTCTCTTCTTCGTCAGATTCATCCTCGTCAAATTCCATGTACCCAATAGTAGAGTCGCCAGTCGGTTCACCGACATCTTGATCATCTTCGTCTTGAAACGGAGGTTCTTCATAATACTGCTCTTCTTCTTCAACTTCGGCCAAAGCATTGACCGGAGGAGCTTCAAGCGCCAACCGTGGAGCAGTTGCAGGTAGGCGCGGCCTTTGTGAAGCGTTGTTAGGAACAAAATTCCTCCGCGGGATATCCCGATACGAGGAACTGGGAGAGGCCTGGGCCAGCTGCTTCTTTAGTGCAAGCAAATCATTTGCCATTTTTTGGAATGCTGGATCAGATGAAGTGATAGGCGAAGGGCCCAAAGATTTAGGCTTAGCTGATTCTTTTCTTAACTCGCCAGATATTATCGAAACTAACAGTCTCCCCTACGTGATGGCACCATTTTTGTGAAATGTTTTTAGTTTTTTAGGCATGGTTCAAGTCTGTGGAAGAGAAAAATTTGAAGTTTTTATCCTTTACACTTCATAATGACCTTCCATAGCTTTGGTTGGGGAAAAACAAAGATTTACCGAGCCTCAGGGTCGTATTTGATAATACAGATAGAACCGCAATCACGGTTTTACAAACTGTGATCGTGGGTTTTTTTAAATAAGAACCGCGATTGTGCTTTATAAACCATGAGCACGGTTTATAAAACATGATCGCGGTTCATAAATCATATTTATACGTATCCCAATGTTCTAATTACCATGTGATTTTTATTGTTTAAATTTACCATATGAATTACTGTGAAATTCTGTCATTTTCTACACATTTTTTACTATCACCAAAAGTAAAGCATGCATGGGAGACAATGAAAGCAAAGTCAAATGTGGGAATCCGTGCATTAAGTAAAAAAACACCCAACTAATTAGAGGAAAATTCAGATTTAAAAATGTCCGTGAGCGAATGCGTGAATCTGGATCGTGAATCAGTGCGAGAGAGATTCATAGCATTTCAACCCATGGAACCGCTATTTGAAAAGCTGGAAAAAGGCACACGAGCTGTAATGTTTCTAGTTCAATGCTGAGTTGAAGTAAAGCACTACAAAGGGATGTAGATGCTTCTGGTAACAGACCTTTTCTTTGTGAAGGTGAGACACTCCTGGATGACCGGCTAGCTGAGCTTAGCGCTGAAAAACGTGCCGGTGTTACGCTGAAATTGTGCCTCTGAAGCAGATCGAAAGTAGGATCAGCTTCTCCTCGGGCTCTCCTGCTGCGCGTAAAAGGTTCACTCGCCAGTGTACCTTTCAGATCTGCAATATTACAGCGCAGATTTAAACTTTATTTTTGGGTGTGCTTGCTGATTTTCTGGTTTTTCTGACAAAAACCAGCAGCATGCACTTTTCTGGATATTAAAAATTATCCTCTTCAGAAACCGATGCGGTTAAATGACAGATGAAAATGAGGATAAGATGGTGGGCGAAAATCTGTCGCGCGGACAGATCTATGGATAAACGGGCCAACGGTGTTGCAGGGCTTAGCCCCTCTTTGAGACAGCAAAGCGAAACTGGTTTATTGCTACTTCTACTAGCAGGAACCTATGCAAGTCTCACAGATTCTGCCTTCGGGGGTTGGGATCTCATCCCAGTAGAGCGTTCTAGGCTGCGAAGAGAAAGGAATAAAAGGAGAAGAGAAAGAACAGATCCGAAGGAAGAAAAGAAATGAGTTCCAAAGCGGAAGGGTCAGAAGATCTATGCTTTGGGCTTGGTAGTAAACAGAGCCAAACCTACTTGCATAAATAAACAAAACAATACTGATAAACAAATGACGGAAAAGTAGATGTGAATCTAACAGATCAAACACATACAGATCTAACGTAAGAAAGATCTAATGTATAACACAGCTATTGAGCACAAAGTCTGAATAATTATATTACTGTTCTTCTCTGTTACAAGAAAGCTCAAAGTCTTTCTCTCCTCACTTCTATTTCTATCTGAAAAATGTTCACCCAGAATACAACAAGTATTCTTGTATTTATAGAAGATGAGAGAGAGAGAAGGCAAAATGGAGCCAACCACTTATCTACAAGATATTTACAAAATATCTAAAGTCATGTTGACTTTTACATTTTTGAGTGGATGACATCATCCCATGATGCAACATGGATGATGTCATCGTTGGCACCAACATACTTGAGATATTGCGAAAAGAAAGTCGGAGAATAGCGAGAGGAAGAAGAAGAAGAGGAAGAAGAAGAAGCTAGTCATCATCATCGTCCTGCGGCCGAAAAGGGGTCGCCTGCTTCTGATGCTGCTCAGGAGATGAGATGTGGAACTGAGCGCGGTATTCCAAGAACTTGCTGATCATTGACCCGAACTGATCCTGTGATGGATCCTTGTGCCGATCACTGATTACTTCGCAAGTTTCCCGCTCTTCTACAAGCTTTTCGGGAAGTTTGGAATAATCTTTCTCCGCCTCAATCAGGAAACCGATGAAGTCCCTGCAAGCCAGCAGGTTATTGATGGATTCGGTATCAAACGTGACTTCTGGCCCTGTTCCTTGAGAAGCTAACTCCTTGAAAATCCGGATAGTATCATCAGCCGTTCTTAAGGTGAGGGAAGGAGTGAGCAACCCTGGATTCATGGATAAAACAATTTTCTCCATTTGATACATCGCATCCAGGGCCTCTTCCTTCACCTTATCTATTTTTTCTAACACAAACTCGAGCTGATCTATCCGATAGTCCAGAGTGGACATAGTCTTGTTGAGGGTCCTTGGGTGACCGAATACTCCGAACTTGACCAAATCTTCGACTGAACAGTCGAACATCTGTTGGAAGGCCTCGTGTTGGAGTCTAGCGTTTTCTAACTCTTCTGATATCGGGACTGCTAATGCTTGGAGCTCCTTATTCGCCTTTTCAATGTTCAGGGATAAGCTGATATATTCGGCGATTACCTTTTCGCTATCTTTGAGAATCTGACTTCTCCAAGCAGAAACAGCCATGCCCTGCTCACCGATCTTTGAATATTCATTGATCTTGTCCTGACTGAGCAGCTCAGGAGTCTCGGCGGCAGTTGTGGGAGGTGCACTTCCCATCTTCTGTAAGGCCTGAAGCAGGTATTTATTCTGTTCTTTCAGCAGCCTTTTCTCTTCTTTGGCTTCTTGAAGCTTTTCACAAAGTGCATCAATCGCGGAACGAGCTTCCCCCTGGAGACTTTCAGAGGACGTCCCCATTGTGACTTGGGTCACTGTGAAATCTGCTGGAGACAGATCTTCTTTCTCTTTGGTGGGATCGGGGTAAGCTATTTCCAGGACTCTCTCACCTGCAGCGCTCTTTGAGAAGCGTGTAACCGGCTTGTGCTTCTTTGCTCCTTTAGCCGGAATAACCGAAAAGTCCATCGGAGCGATGGGGACTTTCCTCTTTGGCTGGCTCAGCTGCTGAGAGATCCAAGCTGGTCCTATTGAAGAAGGACCAGAGACAGAGGGGGAGGCAGCAACAGTAGAAGAGGGGAAGAACGTGGAGACACGCGGCGGTGGCATTGAAAGAATAGCCGCGGAGGTGTCCACGGGAGGAAGGGAAACCGGGGCTGCAGAAGACATAGGAAGGGAAGGGAGCCCGGAAAGGAGAGAAGAAATGGAAGGAGACAAATCAGCAAGAGAGGAGAAGATGGATGAAGAGGCAGGGGAAAGGGTAGAAGAAGGGGGAGAGGACACAACCAAAGGAGTGGTTGCTGACACCTGGGGAAGGAGAGGAAGAGAAGAAGAAGGGACAGAAGGAACCTCCGTAGTCGTAGCAACGCCGACATCCTGAGTGGATGGGCCTTCGGGAACGTCCTCCATGAACTCCTCTTCCAAAGTTATGACTTGTTCAGGCTCCGAGGGAAGAGGACTTTCAGGGGCTTCCTCCTGACTGGTGCTTGATTCACCTACTGCACCCTTGCCTTTTAGCTGCTTCTTTGATCTTGGAGGCGCATTACCCAAAGGAGAAGTTATAAAATCTACGCCGAGGTAGATCAATCCATTCATACGGCACCAGAGCTCCGTTCTCCGCATGGTTTCTTTGACCCTCTCCTCAATTGTCTGAGGAGCCTTGCTTCTATCAATGGCCGGGAAGGGCCAATTGTCCCCATCTGTGTTATTATACACCTTGTCTACTTCATCTTCCGAAGTTTGGAAGCCTTTGGGGACGATGGCCACTCCATACTGAATAATTTCTGCCAATGCTAAGCGGGAGTGATCCTGTCTCCTGAGTGCCACCTCATGGATGACGTCAATGTAAATGTCCTCAATTTGAGGGACATGGATAGGATCAAGCTTAGCCCTTGGCAAGCAGCCTCTTGGGTCGAATGTAGGCCTTGCTGGGAAATCATGCTTTAGATTGAGCAATTCTAGCTCGGCAAACATCTCCTTCGCCTTGTGATAGCTGGAACAAGTGTATCGGCCTACTGTGAGGGGGAAAGGAGTTCCACCCTTCTTTCTCTTCTGGCACTTCTCATGATATGTGACCAGCTGCCTTGACAATTCCAATAGAACCAGCTTTGGTCCAGCATACCTTGGCAACCTAGTGGGCTCGCCCAAGAAGTTAACCGCCCTCAGATAGGTGAATGTGGGAAATTGGGTGAACAAGGCCCCCCACTTTTCCACAGCAGAAACAGTATTCTTAATTGTGCGGCCATGAGTCAACTTTGGTCGCAGCATGCATATAATATGGTAGAAGAAAGCATCATTGATTTTTGAAAAGTGTTGGATGCTATTCTCCAGCTTTAGCTCTGGGTAGTATTCATATATCTTGGCCTGAGGCCAAGTTCCACTTCGGTGCAGCCCTGGATAGTCCCTTTCAGACGCTGCAGCATACACTACGTAGGAGTTCATATGAAACACTCCTGTTGTGGCAAACTGTTGTAGCTGCTCAGAAATGGCGCTGCTTATTATTTCCCCCCAGCAGAAGCGCTGATCGGGCAAATTTTTGTTCATCGTCTCCAGGTACCGCAGCATCCATTTATGGAAGTAGTGGGCGTCTGAAAGCCCGAAGACTCTGCTCAGGAAAGTGATGGTGTCACTGAGTTCTTCGGAGAAGTCGCTTCGGTGGATAGTCTGGGGCCACCGGGTCACTACCTTCTTATTTTTGAGGTAGACTTCATTCATTAATTGCATGCATAGGTCCTCATTGTCCTCCCAGGTCTTGACACATTCTTCTTGGGTAACGGCCACGAAGCTTCGGTGATGAGGGATGCCAAGAATCTTTTCAAAATGGCGAGTGGTGAGGTCAATGACCACTTCTCCCTTACTATTTTCGACACACCTGGTGTCCTTGTTGTAAGATTGGGCAACCACCATTATGAACTCATTATTAATAGCGCTGACTGGAATCCCACCGGCGAAATGTAGAGCACTACCCATCAATTTATCCATCCAGGGGCTTCTTGTTACTTTCTGAGTTCTCACCCAGAATTCGTCCATGTCAATGTGGCCCAGTTCAGAATCTCTGACATCCATATTGCATTCCGCCTGAGATTCGGGCATTCTAACCCTTTGGTACTTATACTTCATTTCTTCCTCTGTTAGCTTAGCTTTTCCTCTTGGTTTGGCGGGTCTCTTGCTTGAGGTAGACATGTGTTCTTCAAGGCTTATCTGATGATCTGCACGTAGGAGGAGTGAAACCCAATCCAAGAAGCTTGAATTAGTCATTTGATTTTCAATGGGAACGCTAGCAGAAGAAAGAGTTAGAACTTTTAAGGCTCGGGGCGCAGGGCGCATGGAAAATGTATATAACAGGCTGAATAGACAAGGCGCACAGGAAAAGGACGCAACAGAGGTAAAATTGGCGCCAAAGGCGCATGGCGCATGGATGAAGCAGACTGCATTTTATAGAAGGGCGCACAGGAAATGCATGCTACATTGATATTTGGTGCGCCCTTTGGCGCATGGGCAGATTGTGCGACATGGGAAAAAGACGCGCCAAAGGGATGAAGGAGGCGCGGGTTTTGAGCGTGTTACAGGCCGAAAGGGTGCGCCTAAGAGCGCATGATTTTTAACTGCAGCATGCTGGGTAGACGCGCCGAGGGGCGCGACTGTCTTCATTGCAACATGACGCAAAGGGAACAGTGCGCCATGGAGAACACTTAATCATTTAGTCGTTTTTCAACTCAATCTTCCACCCGAAAGGAGGCTTGGTATGACAAGGTTTTTATAAGGAGGATCTCAGATGGCGCTGATGCGAAACCACCCCCCTTTTTCCAACAAATCCGGAAAGAGGAAAGGAGTAGGAAAAGACGAATCCGACAGGACAGGGGAGAAACAAGCCCAACAAGGCCGGCTAGCCATTAAAGAGACAGACCATGCAAGCAACAAACAGACCCGCTAAAGAAATAAGCTCGAACGAGAGAAAACACAGACCAAGAACGTGAAAGCTTTCAAAAACAAACCAGGAGAACCACCTACCTCGAATATATATCGAAAATTTGTGGCGAGTGGGTCCACAGAGCAATGACGGCGACAGGGCAGAGCTGACAAATCCAGAGCGATCACGTGCTTGTCAAAATGGAATGAAAATGACAGGGCGGGCACTGTTATATATAACAAAACTTTGTCATAAATGCGCCACCCACTATTTGAAAAGGCGCGCGAAAACGACTGTCGACAGAGGAAAGCATGCGCCCTTTGGCGCATGGAAGTAACTGACAACAGGAGAATGGGTGCGACTTTGGCGCATCAAACGAGTTGTCGACATGAATTTATGTGCGCCCTTGGGCGCACCAAAACGTGGTGTAACAAGGAAAATACATGCGCCTTTTGGCGCATGGAAAAGAGGCGCGACAAATGATATGTCAACATCGAGGCGCATGCGCCTCGGCGCACGCAAATAAGGCTTAACATGCTTTGGCGCACCGAAAGACGTGTTGACATGGGAAACCATGCGCCAAAGGCTTTTTAAAGGGGCGCACCAAAATGTGGTGTTACAGTGCAAATCCATGCGCCCAGCCAAAAAGGCTCAAAAAGACTAAGTTCGAAAGCTAGATTTCCCGAGAAGGAATTTTAAATCGTTTCGAACGCGAGGGATCCCTATCGAGGGATCAAGACAAAAATTTTCGGTATGGTTATCGGTAAAATTGCCCTTGTCAATTTTACGGGATAATGCAGTAAAATTCCGCTAGGAATCGCATAAACCAAGCTCTGTAGTCTTGCGCTGTCCCTCTCCTACTCGCATTTTTGGTCTGCATTCTGAGCTGTCCTTGTCCTAAATATCTACTCTTGTCGATGCTAGTATTACACGCTTTTTTGGATCCACGTGAACATGAAAGAACGAGGAGATCACACTGAGGGGACAAGATCGCACATACCATCGGATTAGCCACTGTTCTGCGGAATCCAGGTTTCTAGCTTTCAAAGTTCTAGTTAGAATCATATCAAATAAAGTAGATAAATTGCCTCATTTCAGTGAATTCTATTCTCGATATTGCCATGGAAGCTGTGAGGATTGATAGTTTTTAAGAAACTATGATTCACTCCTCGCTTCTGCGGTAGGATCGAGAATCTTGCAGATAAATTAGATGAGGTATTTTATTTATTTAGAATAAATCTACAAATCGCACAGGCTGATAACTACACTCGGTTATTTTGTCTATTTTAAAATATTGTTTAGTTGTTATTCCTATATACGCTTTAAATAGCTTGCTTTCCTTAAAATTGTTAAAAGATTTCTTAGAAGAATAAAAGTTATACTATATGTTAGATTTAGTCCACGTAGTTAAAATTTGCTTCATTATAGTTAGATTTACATTTCATTTCGTATGACAATCACGGGACCTCAGGAGCCCAAGGAATATATATTTGAGCCAATCGTGCCTCAACCAAACCTCGTCACAGCAATAGTTGACATAGACCAAAATCTCAGAATACAAGTATTCCGAGCAACCACAGATTTACAACTGATCAGTTCTCAATTAAGAGGGTTAAACATAGAAGACGACCAAGCACACACGTTTTGGTCAAACCAACCAAACTACAGATTGACCTAGGTAAAGCACTCACATGACTGTAGAAGGGTTCGAAAGAGAACAAACCTTTGGTTGTGATCCTTTGGTCCCACAGCCGGGTGTAGGAGACACTCTCACAAACATAGACACAGGTTTGAGGATCCAAGTTGCGTGAACGCCTGTGAGATATTCTGAGAAAATCACACAGTTATTGGTCCTAAACATAGAAGCTGAGAAAGCATACGATTACTAGATACTAGGGATTAGAACTTGATTTCGTGTATGACCATAACAGGACCGCAACAACCAAGAGTCTATGGTTGTGATCCACAGATCCCACAACCCAACAAGTCCACAAGTCAATCAGATATAGACACTACCCTACGCACCTTGGTATTTAGATCCACTCCACTTCCACCCATCATCATCAAACAATTATCCTTATTAGATATAGCGGCTAACAAAGCTAGAGAATTCTGGACTAGGCCAGAGAATCATCCGTAGAGTCAATTATATTCACCATCCACTATATGACCTTATCAGGAGACATACACGAAACTATCCGAGGTCATTTTCCACATATTCCACAACCCATAGATCGAATCACGCCAGAGCTCGATATTGATTGGAGCCTTCGAGCAGTCATCCTTGCCGATCGATCTATCACACCAGTCCAAGTTAGAAGGGCCTTCTTTGCCTTAGATTCACAAATTCCACTAGTGCGTGTTGAATACATTAGACTACCTAACTAATTTGTCTGCATCCCACACATATTCTACCCCCACCGGCTATCTCGGCACAACCTCAAGAGGTCGGGTACGCGGAAGAGTTACCTGTAGATTCTCATGCTTGCCTGTCGCTTTTCTGGTGTACAAAAATTGGTGAACCCGACGTGAAACAAATGAAATAACTGAAGCTGACGTAAAAACTTCCTACTTTCTCGTTCGAAGTCATAATATCACGTTTCTTTTCACAAATCACCTTCACTCCT
Organism: Taxus chinensis; assembly: GCA_019776745.2. NCBI lineage: Eukaryota > Viridiplantae > Streptophyta > Pinopsida > Cupressales > Taxaceae > Taxus > Taxus chinensis. Next base: position 13,042 of record JAHRHJ020001878.1, read on the forward strand.
TCCCATTATTATGCGGGTATTCATATACCCCCCGAATATGTCAGGATTCAATGCATATGGCAGAGCCCTCTTTGGTCTTGAGGCTTACTACACCCAATAGAATAGGCAATGATCACCCTCGCTCTCAGTATGGGGCGACAACTATTCAACTAATCAACTGTCAACACAAACCCCAAGAAACAGTTATAGTTCGTCTTTTCAAACTGAGGAGTTAGATCAACCCCCTCGAATGCAACAAATAGAGCCTTCAGGCTCGAACAATATGACGTTTACCGGAGAATCTGGTTTGTCTCCTCAAATGCTACTTAGACCACAAATCAGTAGATAGTCAGATCCATACATAGTCTTAGATGATGGACAGTCAATACATTATCCTAGGAGTGAACAATGCTCCCAGGGTATGTACCCACCTGTAGGAGGTTTACAAATACAACCCGAGGTATCTTTTCAAGAAAATAACTCTATACCACTGCATATAGGAAGTACTCTTAGAGAAACTTGGTAAGATAGCGATCAGTTTATGACAGGATATCACGTACCTATACAACAGTAGGGTGTACAACAAACGCCGCTCAGACAAAACATCGTGACTTCACCAAATGAAGTCATTTCAACGTTAGTAGAAAAAGTGAGAGGGTTAGAACTAGCTCAAGCAAGTCAAAATTCTCCGTTCATACACACAGGAAGTTCCAATCCTCCATACCACTCTGGCCAAGTAGATCTCCTCACGGGAGTAGGCACGTTAGGCATGCCACCTCATTATCCACAACAAACGCCAACAAGGCCCATCATCTCTAACACTATTCCTCCCGGTCTAGTGTCAAATGATCCATTCCTTGACAATACCCCGTCATACTTAAACATGTACTCCAAATCACCACAAGGAGATATTTTCTCCTCTCCCGGCATGTTTTCTCAAATGCATGGACCTCCTTATACCCTTGCCAACGCATACGCTGCACCGTATCAACAACCTATCACACCATCACTCCCTCAGCAACCACCATCAATGGTTGAAAGTTATGCGATAGGGACTTATTTAGAAGATCTAAAGGAACCCTTAGACTTCACCATATGAAGCGTCATGCTTCCAAGACCTCTTCTTGATTTACCCAAGTACAAGGGTGAGGGAGATCCAAACGCACATATCAAGGCTTACACTACAGCCATACGAGAATTACTCCCTTGGGATGGGGTTGTTGCTAAAATATTCCCAAAAACCTTAGAAGGCATTGCTCTCAACTGGTAGTATAAGATACCTGAAGCCTCCATCCATTCATTTAAACAACTTGTGTCAGAGTTCATCAAAGCCTTCGACATGAACAAATTGTTGAGAATATGAATCAGGGAATTCTTGCACATCAAACAAGAACACAACGAATCTGTCACCCATTTAATCCAGAGGTGGCATACAGTTCTTTATTCTTCAACAAGTTCTCCAAACATGGATCAGATGGAACTATGTAATTTATTCCTTCATTCTCTCAGAAAGGAGGTGAAGGAAGAATTCCAGAAGTTCCTGCTAAGAACTTACGATGAAGTACTTGAGAGCGCTCTTCGAATAGACCAAGCAGTGATAGATAGTGGTCATAAGACATATGGAACAAATGGGAGGTTAATCACCTCCACTCAAAACATGAAAACTATCACAAATGTCAATCAAGGACCCAAAGTCCTTAACAAAAATCATGAGGTAACAACGGATGGGGTAACTGACCAGCCCAAGAGGGTAAATGTTGTTAATACTTCGTCACAAATAAACAACCAACGAAACAACAACTTTACCTCGACGATCAATACAGTGGATTTTAACCATCCACAACAACAACAACAATGGCGAAATCCCATATAAGGGCCATGCCAAAACTCATTTGGTCATCAAAACCAAAGTCAAAACCAGAAACAACAATTCCAAAACTTTAATCCTAATAGGCAACAGTTTGATCAGAATTTTAGGCCATAATACACACCTAACCAACAAAATGGGAATTACAATCGCAATTCTTATTGTGGTTTCCATAAAATTCAGGGTCACAATACTAGAACGTGCCGTGACTACAATAAATTTATGCAACACTTGCCAGAAGAACAAAGACAGTTCTTCACAGATTTGTTTTTGGCAGATCCCATCTCATCATCACCAAATACACTCGCAGGGGCAATTTCCCCTCAGAATGCTTCCCTCAAGATCTTTAACGATCTGCTCCAAAATCACAATAACAATAGGCTGAATCCAACTGGAACAAACAAAGGTGCAATGACGGGAAACAATGATCATGAAGCCTCGACTTCATTAAATCCATCAGTTGCGCCACAGTTAGGAGCTCAACCAAGACCCAAGATAGTCAGTTTGGTAGAATTAGACGTTAAACTACCTATCGAAGCAATAACAAGAACATGAGAGTATTTCTCTCAACCAAGCCCAAGTCCTCTGCCAGAAACAGATAAGAATTAGCAAATAGTAGAATAACCCGTAGGTGCCTATGATTTAATTAGCGACCTAACAAAGACCTTCTCACACATTTCATTTTTGGACTTACTAAAGAACTCTCCCCCTCACAGAGCTGCTCTTTTAGAAGCATTAGGTCTAGGCCATCTAATTAATATCACTCCACCTCCTGAAACACAAGTAAATCATGTAGATTTTGATATCCACCCTCCGGGGTAGCCGGACAAGGATGTCGAATTCATATTCGAAATAAGTAAAATGCCCACAGATGATGAAATCACATGTCGAGGTAATCCAACCTTACACTTACAAGTATGGGTTTATAATAACTATGTAAAGCAGACAATGGTTGACGATGGGGCCGCAGTTAACATAGTCCCTTTCTCTTTCCTCCAAAAACTTGGATATGGGGAAACAAACTATTCCACTACTCGAAATACATTGAGAGGCTATGATAGCCTTAAAGCCACTTCGATAGGAACTATAATATTGCCGGTCACCTTAGGGCCCAAAACAGTCTTGACTGAGTTTTATATTATAGATCGGGAAACTAATTATAATATGATACTCGGCCGACCATGGATACACTGAATGAAGGCAATCCCTTCTACATTATTTCAAGAAGTAAGATTCTTGCATCTAGGAAAGGTATTTGTAGCCAAAGGTGACCCAGAACCTTTCGATTTGCACCTAGTTGATTTAAAGAAAAGACCAGGGGTGCACTCAGAATTTGAACTGCCAACAAACCAACTTAATAAACCCACTGACCCAAAACCAGAGGAAAAGTTGGTACCTACGACGGATCTTGAAACTACCAGCATAGCCAAAACAATTCCAACCCCTAAAGATAAAACTAAAGAAACAGTATCATTAGGGACTACTGCAAAAATCGTTGAGTTGATAGAACAAGATTCACCAATGTTCTTACCATTTGATTTAGTAGGCATAGGATTTTCCCTAGGTGTTGGTTCCTTTCCAGCAGAGGACCTCTGTATGGTAGAAGTGGATTGCGCAAACACAGCAGATGCCCAGACATCTGTACTCCCGGCTAAGTATTGGACTCTCCATTTCGATGGAGCTAAATGTCGTTATGGAGCGGGGGCAGGTATAATTCTTACTTCACCCGAGGAGAAAGTCCTCCCATTCACTTTTAAATTAAACTTTTAATGCACAAACAACGACGCTGAGTACGAAGCCCTCCTTCTTGGCCTCACCTTAGCTAAAAGAATTGGTATTGATAACATCAGAGTCCTGGGAGACTCGCAATTAGTGACAAACCAAGTTTTTGAAGTATATGAAACTAAAGCCGAACATTTACAACTCTACAAAAACGCTGTGTTAGATTTAAGCAAGGAATTCAAC
>JAHRHJ020001879.1:0-16812 GCA_019776745.2 Taxus chinensis
AATATCTTACAAGATATTTACAAAATATCTAAAGTCATGTTGACTTTTACATCTTTGAGTGGATGACATCATCCCATGATGCAACATGGATGATGTCATCGTTTGTACCAACATACTTGAGATATTGCGAAAAGAAAGTCGGAGAAGAGGGAGAAGAAGAAACAGAAGAAGAAGAACAGCTACTCGTCATCATCATCCTGTGGCCTAAAAGGGGTCGCCTGTTTCTGATGTGGATCAGGAGATGAGATGTGGAACTGAGCGCGGTATTCCAAGAACTTGCTGATCATTGGCGCAAATTGATCCTGTGATGGATCCTTGTGCCTTTCACTGATTGCTTCGCAAGTTTCCCGCTCATCAATGAGCTTTTCGGGGACCTTGGAATAGTCTTTACCCGCCTCGATTAGGGACCCGATGAAGTCTCTACAGGCCAGTAGGTTGTTGATGGATTCGATGTCGAAAGTGACTTCTGGCCCTGTCCCTTGAGAAGCTAACTCCTTGAAGATCTGGATGGTTTCATCAACTTTCCTTAAGGCGAAGGAAGGAGTAAGCAACCCTGGAGACATGTTGAGAACAATCTTGTTCCATTTGGTGCATCGCGTCCAGGGCTTCTTCCTTTACCTTATCGATCTTTTCTAAGGACGAATTCTAGTTGATCCATCCGATAGTCGAGAGTGGACATGGAATCTTATTGAGGGCCTTGGGATGACCGAAGATGCCGAACTTGACCAGATCTTCGACTGAACAGTCGAACATTCGTTGAAAGGTCTCACGCTGCAGCCTAGCATGGTCCAGCTCTTCTGATATGGGTCCTACTAACGCCTGGAGCTCTTTATTTGCCTTGTTGATGTTCAAGTACAAATTTGATGATACTTGGTGATCACTTTTTCACTGTCCTTGAGGATTTGGCTCCTCCAGGCGGAAACTTCCATACCTTGCTTGCCGATCTTTGCATATTCATTAATTTTATCCTGGCTCAGAGGCTCAGGAGTCTCGGCGGCAGTTGTGGGAGGTACACTGCCCATCTTCTGTAAGGCTTGGAGCATATTTTTATTTTGCTCTTTCAGTAGCCTCTTTCTCTTCCTTTGTTTCTTGAAGCTTCTTCGCAGAGGGCATCAACTGTAGATAAGAGCCTCTCCCTGGAGGCTTTCAGAAGACATACCCATTGTGACTTGAGTCACTGTGATAATCTATCAGAGACAGATCCTTTTTTATCTTTCAGTGGGATCAAGGTATGCGATCTCCATTACCCTTTCTCCTGAAGCACTCTTGAGAGAAGCATGTGATGGGCTTCTGATTCTTTGCCCCTTTTGATAGGATCACGGAGAAGTCCATCGGAGCGATGGGAAATTTCCTTTTCTACTGACTTAGGTGTTGGGAGATCTAGGCTGGGAGAAGGAATAGAAACAGAGAAGGGGGCAACTGCAGTAGTTGAAGGGAAAAAAGTGGAGACACTTGGAGGCAGCATCGAGAGGGATAGCCGAAGGACATGCGCTCATGGAAGGAAGAGAAACTGCAAGTTGTAGGAAGACATAGGAAGGGGAGGGAGCTCAGAGATGAGGGAAGAAATGGAGGGGGACAGATCCGTGAGAGAAGAGAAGATGGACGAAGAAGTGCAGGAGGAGAGAGTAGAAGAAGAAGGAGAGGACACGACCAAAGGAATGGTCGCTTGAGTCACTCTGAGGAAGGGGAAGGAGGAGAAGAAGAAGGGATAGAATGGACCTCTGTAGTTGTTGCAACAGTGGTGACATCCTGGGTGGATGGGCGTATTGGGACTATCCTCTGTCCACTTCTTCTTCTCTAGAGAAGCCAGAATAACAACTTGTTCGGGGTGCGAGCGGATGGAGGACTTTCAGGAGCTTCCTCTTGAAGTGATGCTAGGATTCACCCTTCTTTGCTTTTAGCTTTGCCTTTTGGCTACTGTCTTTGACCTCGAGGAGGTGCGTTGCCCAACGGAGAGGTTATGAAATCGACACTCGAGGTAGATGAGCCCGTTCATCCGACACCAATGCTCTGTTTTACGCATGAGTTTCCTTGACCCTTTCCTCAATTGTTTGAGGGGCTTTAGCTTCTATCAATGGCCGGGAAGGGCCAATTGTCCCCACCTGTGTCATTGATACACCTTGATCTACTTCCTCTTCAGTAGTTTGGTAGTCTTCGGGGACGATAGCCACCCCATACTGGATGATTTCTGCCAAGGCTAAACGGGAGTGGTCATTCCTTCTTAGCTCAACGTCATGGATATAAGTCAATGTACATATCCTCGATCTGAGGGATGTGGATCGGATCGAGCTTAGCCCTTGGCAGACAATTCCTCGGGTCGAAGGTTGGCCTTGGTGGGAAGTCACGTTTCAGATTCAGCAGCTCCAGCTCTGCAAACATGTCTTTCACCTTGTGGTGAGTGAGACATGTATATCTACCCACCATGAGGGGGAAAGGAGTTCCACCCTTCTTTCTCTTGAGGCATTTCTCATGGTATGTGACCAGCTGCCTTGACAGCTCTAATAGAATCAGCTTAGGTCCAGCATACCTTGGTAGCCTGGTTGGTTCACCCAAGAAATTGACCGCCCTCAGATAGGTGAATGTGGGAAACTGGGTGAACAGGGCCCCCCATTTCTCCATAGCTGAAACAATGTTCTTGGTTGTGCGACCATGAGTCAGATTCGGCCTCAACAGGTAAAATGATGTGATAGAAGAAAGCATCATTGACCCTTTGGTGAAAATTGAGGGATGCTATTCTCCAGCTTCAGTTCTGGATAATATTCATATATTTTGACTTGTGGGCCAATGTTCCACTTCAAACCATGCAGCCCTGGATAATCCCTTTCAGACGCTGTAGCATAGACTACGTAGGAGTTCATATAGAACACTCCTCGTTGTGTTGCTAAACTGTTGTAGCTGCTCAGAGATTGTGCTGCTTATTATTTCCCCCCAGCAAAAGCGTTGATCGGGCAAATTTTTGTTCATTGTCTCCAGGTACCGCAGCATCCATTTATGGAACTCGTTAGTGGGCATCAGAAAGCCCGAAGACTCTGCTCAGGAAAGTGATGGTGTCACTGAGTTCTTCATGAGAAATCACTGCGGTGAATGAGTCTGGGGCCACCGGGTCACTACCTTCTTGTTTTTAAGCCATAGACTTCGTTCATTAATTTGCATGCACTGGTCTTCATTGTCTTCCCAGGCCTTGATGCACATCTTCTTGGCTGACGGCTACAAAGTGCCGGTGATGAGGGATGCCGAGCATCATTTCAAAGTGGCGGGCAGTGAGGTTTATGACCACCTCGCCCTTGCTATTTTCGACACATCTTGTGTCAGGGTTGTTAAGATTGGGCTACCACCATCATGAACTCATTATTCATGGCACTATACTGGGATCCCTCCAGCGAAGTGTAGGGCACTGCGTATCAATTTGTCCATCCATGGACTTCTTGTCACCTTCTGAGTTCCTTACCCAGAAATCTTCCATGTCAATGTGACCCAGTTCTGAGTCTCTGACATCCATACGGTCACACTCAGCCTGTGATTCGGGCATTCCTGACCCTTTGATACTTATACTTCATTTCTTCTTCTGTGAGCTTAGCCTTTCCTCTTAGGTTTGGTCGAAAGGTTTCTTGCTTGACGTAGACATGTGTTCTTCCGAACTTAGTTGTTGATCTGCATGGAAGAAGAAGCGAAACCCAATCCAAGAAAGGTTGAATTAGCCATGTTGATCTTCCATTAGGAAATATTATCAGAAGAAAGAGTTAGCAACTTTTAACATACCTCAGGGCGCAGGGCGCATGAAAAATGCATTTACAGGGCTAAATAGATCAAGGCGCACAGGAAAAGGGATGCTGTTACAGAGGTTAAATTGGCGCCAAAGGCGCATGCGCGTATGGATGACCGCAGACTGCATTTTATAGAAGGGCGCACATGGAAATTGCATGTTACATTGGGATTTGGATGCGCCCTTTGGCATGCAATTTTCATGTTGCATCAGATTGGTGCGACATGGCGAAATCGTGTAACATTGACTTTTCGCGCCAAAGGGATATGGCGAAAAGGCGCACGAATGAGGGTAATACACAACATAATGGGTATTTGCAACGCCGAAGGTGCGCGTACGCGCCTTGGATAGGCTTCATACTTGCGTACAAATGGAACAACTTGCGTTGCATGGAAGCTGGGTGCGCCGTTTAGCGACATAGAAAGGCGATGCAACAGACTGTTACATGGATGTTTCGGTGTGCAAATGGGGCTTGCAGGAATTTGTAAGCACTTGTAGCACGCAGGTCAAGTTTGATGCAAAAAAGTTCCAAGACGGGCCATGGAAAGCGTTTGTAGATGCGCTTCGGGGAAAGCGTGCCATGATCGGGCGCAACTTTGCTCACTTGTGTAACAGGGGGGCGACAGATGCGCCGATGGGGGGCGCAACTGTTCTTAGGTGTAACAGGACGCGACAGACGCGCCAAGGAGAAAATTTGCAGTTTCCAAAACTTAACGCATGATCTTTCTCAAGGGGGTCTTCATGATTCTTAATTTCTTCTCTTCTTTTGCAGGAGTTGCTTAACATGTGACAGAAATAGGCCTAAAAACGAAAGGGGGTTAAAAACCAAGGATTAAACCTATGGTTTCAAGACCAACGTCCCCTTCTCCAGCAGATCTGGAAATGAGGGAAGGATAGGAAAATGAGGGAAGAACGGTTAAAAGATGCGCAACAAGGATAGGGGGGAAAGCTCCAATGCACATCGATGTTATTTAAACAACCAGCCCCAAACAATTGTGAACCAAATAGCAGAACCAACCAGGGAACTCAAAAGCATGAAAAATGCACAAAAGGAAGGAAGGACCTCTTACCTGGATTTGAAAACGATATGAAAAATAAGCCAGTGAGAAGCGGGTCCACATCTGATCAAATTTTGACAAGCGCTAGGTGACTGACAGAGGCTGACAAGTTCAGATGATCACGTGCCTTCAACAAAATGAAAATGACAATTGACATGAGCGCTCACAGGTATTTATAGACAAAAACTAGTCATAAAATGCGCCAACCGAACTTTTTCAAAGGCGCATGAGATTCTGTTGTCGACAGGAGAAAGCATGCGGCCCTTATGGCTACACGAAAAGGATTTGACAACAGGAGACATATGTGCGCCTTGGCGCACCGAAAGTGGTGTTGACAGAGGAATATTGTGGATACATGATGGGAGTTTAAATGTGCATGAAGATGCATGTATTTGGCGCATGCAAGTTTAGTTTTAAATGAGTGATATGTGTGCACCAAAGATGTGTTGACACATGGAAAACCATGCGCCAAATGTTTCTCAAAGGGGGTGCGTCAAAAGTTATGTTATATAGGAGATTTCATGCGCCCAGCCAAAAAGTCTCAAAAAAGACTAAGTTCGAAATTCTAGATTTCCCGGGAAGGTTAAATTTTACAACATTGCCTTCCGAACGCGAGGAATCCCTAACGAGGGATTGACAAAATTTTCGGTATGGTTATCTGATAAAATTGCCCTTGTCAATTTTACGGGATAACACATCGACAACATACTGTCTAAAAAGATGATGCATATACAGAACAAGTGGGTGTTCATAGACTACTTAAAGATGAAGAAGGATGAAAGAAAAGATATAAGGTTATCCTCTAGTTGGTTGATGGTCAAGGGGTTTCCAATGAAAACAAGGTATAGATTGTGATGAGATTTTTTTATACCACATGTAGTAAAAATGACTTCTATGGAGTCAGAACTGTTCATAGGGAATAGTGCATGGCAGAAGACTTTCACTTATAACAATTCAGATGTAAAGATACATTTCTCCATGATCATTTGGAGGAGGAACTAATATATGTCCAGCTCAACCAGAAGGATATGAGGTCAAAGGTAAAGAGGAGATGGTTGCAAAGTCTGGTAAGATGAATTTATATGGCTCTGAAACAAGCTCCATGTCAATGGTATAAGTGGAAAATGTGATTTTGATAGACTTCATGTGATGGTTCATTGCAAGGTTATATTACCATGATCCTTCTGAGAGGACCACTTGTACATGTATACAAAGAAATTTGAGTATACGAAGTTATATTATCTATGTTCTGTATTTGATGACATGTTGGTTATAGCAGGTGAAAACATGCAGGAAATAAAAGTACTCAAGAACTCAGTTATAGAGTGATGAATCCTTTGATTTGCATGGTCTTCAAAAGGATTTGCGGGCAACCTAATGAAGATTGGTATGAGAGGACTTGAGAGATAGGAAGGAATGGATAGATTGACTTTATCTCAGGAAGAGTACATTAAGAAAAGTCTTCGAGAGGTTTAATATGTTAGGATGCTAAACCGGTTGGTACTCCTTTGGTCAGGCCATTTCAAGTTATCAAAGGAGCATGTTCCCAATGTTCTAGAGCAGGAAAGAAACTAGATGTCCAAGGACTTACCTTACTCATTCAGTGGTTGATTTAGTTTGATGTATGCATATGGATGTGCATTAGGCTTGATATTTCCCATGTAGTGGGAAATGTGAGTAGATTTATGAGTGATCCAGGTAAAATCACTGAAGCAGTAAAGTGGATCCAACTATTTGGAGAATTTGAGAGGGACCATGGGGACTATTTTGTGCTACAGTGGATCATGAACACCACTTTGTGTGGTTATGTAGATTCAGATATGGCATGGAGATTTGAGACAATAAGAGGAGCACGACAGGTGCATGTTTACACTATAGGTGGGACAACAGTGAGCTATGTAATTTCACGACTAGGTAAGATTGAAGATTTGGTGGCTTTGTCAACCATAAGGATGAGTATGTTACTGATCACAAGGCAAGAAAAGACATTTTGGTTACAAATAATTGCTTAAAGGAGTTGGGGCATAAGCAGGAGGAACTTTAAGTTGCATAGTGATAGTCAGAGTGACCTATACATACTAGCTAAGAACTTGCTTTCCACTCTAGGATAAAGCATATACAAGTTAAGGTACCATTTCATCAAGACAACTTTGGAGGAAGAGAAATGAAGCTGGAGAAGATTCATACCAGTCAAGTAATCCTGCAGACATGATGACCAAGGTCCTTCAAAGGGAAAAATTGAAGTTGTGTTCAGCTTTGGTTGAGTCTTCAGGAAACTAGTGCAAAAGGGTTGAGAAGCTTGCTCAGAGGAAAACTCAAGTCTCCAAGTGGGAGATTGTTAGGAAGCACATTGTGGAGCCTTTTTTCATGTGATCCCAAAATGTTGAAGACTATACACTAATTCAAGTATTCTCATTGTACACTTTCCACTAGCTTGCCTAGTAGCCCTGGGCGGGTAATATTGGGGCGTAGCCCCTAGAAAATTTTGATTGCCTTTAAAATACTTTGATGTATACCAATATCGGGAAACATGTTTTTCTCATACTTTATGGGCGGGATTTTGACCCATAGGTTTATGGGATCAAGGTTTTGGCCCATGGTTTTGATACCCACAGTTTTGTAAAACTGCTTAAGCAGTTGTCTACTTATATGGTCTTATGCATATGATATAGATACAATGTAAATTTATTGCAGATGTGTTTTGAATTCATGGTGTGAATTCTGTAGAGTTTGTTGAGCATAGCTCCAAATAGATCTAGGTATTGTATTGAGAGATTGGATGGCTTGTAATAAAATCTTGAGCAAGTGATTCTTGGTGGACTATAATAGAGCCCAAATTGGGTGAACCACGTTAAATACTATCTCTTTGTGTTGTGTTATTTATTCTGCACTTTTATTTGAGATCATGTAATATTTTTTGCATATTATTTCTACTATTGTTTAATTCTGTAGAGGATTATTCTACATATTTTATCCCTTATTTCCTAAGTGAAGCGCATCTAATATGAGGATTTGTGTAATTCCAAAATTTGGAAGAACATCTATCAGATATGTCAGACCATAAAAAAGCACATATAATTATGGTTTCAGTATCCAAATGAGGAAACCTTTTTTAGTGATAGTTATCTATAGCTTCATGGCAAGTGATTAACTCAGATGATTATGGGAAATTCGGCATAGTGTTTTTCACTAATGCCTAACGTTCTTGCATCTCATGGAATAACTTATTTATGAGTGAAAAAATGACTCATGAAGGTCTGTAGTACTAAGTTTTGCTAGAACATGATGACATTGGGAAGTGGTTATTGACACAAATTGGTTAATAGGGGGCTTACAAAATCCTTATGGGTGCTTACCACATGTAGGAAGTATAGGGTGGACATAAAATGTTACAGTCAGGTAAATTTGTAGTAATGGTTGATTTACTTCTTAAAATTGGGTGACCCATACAATTGAATTTTGTCTAAACCTATTTTGATTTTTTACTGTGGGGTTTTACAATCTATTCCAAGACTATATGAAGAGATCCCTACAACGGCACGTTTAGTATATTTTCACCATCCCTTAAAATACATTTATCAATGTTTAATCTGATTTCACTTCATGTGATTTATGAAAATACTCACAGACCAATGTTTATTTCAGGCACCCTTGGGTTCATGAAGTTCATGGTAAGGAGTCATAATTGTTGCAGGTTGAACTCTTTTTTATTTTCATGGGCTCATAGTCACAACTATCTCTCAAGGAAATGGTATATGAGATTTGAAAGAATTTATGCATGATCATGGTTATTGAGATGTGGATCTTACCATTATCTCCATTTATTTCAATTTCTTCAAAATGGGAGCTATATTATTTTGTTACTGTATGTGGATGATATGCTTATTATCAGGATAGAAGTATGTTTCAAGACATTGGTGAGCTTAAAGAAAAATTAGCTCATCATTTTCAGATGAAGGATTTGAGTTTGAGATGCAAATAAGTAAATCCTTGGCATGCAAAACATATCCAGAGACAAAGAACTAGAAATTGTATTTATCTCAGGAAGATTATATCAATCAAGGTGTTGAAAATCATTTAAAATGTACATATGTAAAACCTGATAAGTAACCTATGGACACTTTAAATTGAGAAAAATCAGTGTCCTTCATCACGATGAAGAGTTCGATTAAATGACATTGAGTTACCATATGCTTCAACAATTATAAGTCTTATGTATGTTGATTTTTGAACTAGACCAGACATTGCAAAGACAGCTGGCAAGAGTTGTTCAAGTAAGATCTTATGGGAAATCTAGGTAAAGAGAATTGTACCAATTAAAGACAAGTCCACTGGATTCTTATTTATTTGATAGAGACATCTACATCAGTTATTTTATGGAGGTTTAGATAATTTCATTACATGGCTATGTTGATTTATTATGGCTCAGTAAATTTGTATGGTACGAGAAGCACTCAAATTTGATATGATTAATCAGAGTAGGTGGGAAAGAAATTACCTTAATTTCAAGATTACAGAAGGTTATGGCAACTTGTTACTACAAGAGGACAAGTATGTTGCAGCTATGTAAGATTATTTAGCAAAGATTTGAGTATGGATGTGCATGTTCATGGAAGATTTGGGAAAAGGAGCAAGATGATTTTAGATTATTACAATGATAGTAAGAGTAAAATTAATTTGGCAAAAAACTCATCACTTCATTTAAGGAATGAAACACATTCAGTTGAGGTATGACTTCATAAGAAATTTTTGGAGTATGGGAAGATGAAGTTAGAGAAAATTCATATGAATGGGTAACCCTGGATATGCGAATTAACAAAGTCATTAGAAAAGGAGAAGTTAGAGTTTCATTCCAATTTTATTGGTCTTCAAGTTTTATACTTGAAGATTCTAAACTAATCTAGGAGAGGAACTAATGAATGAAGTTGTGCATGATAGTGTAGCAATTTATCTCCAAGTGGGAGATTGTTGAGATTCATGGAGCTCAATTTCTACAAAACGATGCTTATTTATCAACTTACAGGTTATAACCACATTGGTTAATTTGACATCAGTCGAATGACCGTCATTGGTCAGGAAAGCAGAATAACTAGCATCGGTTGAGGACATAACCGGTGTCTGGTTACCTATGTGTGATTGTTTATATTTAACTCTCAGGAATTAGATCTAATCATTTTTATTACTTGTAGATCTATTGGTTGTAATTGTCATGGCTAAAGCACCCTAAGCTTATATATGGCTTATATATTGCTAGGAAACTAGGGTTTAGAAGTAAATAATAAAGAAGTTGATATTTGTGAGAATAATTTAATAAGAGGAATCCTTGGAGAAGATTTTATAAAATCCTATGAGAGAAAGAAAGTATTATACATCATGTAGAGGTGTGGAAGATTGCAAATCTTCATTTATATCTTCTGAAACCTTTGGAATAATAGATTGGTTGTTTCTATGGTGGACGTAGGCCACACTGGGTGAACCACATTAAATCTTATGTATTTTCTCTTATGTTGGTTATTTATGTACAAAAATATTGTTTGTTTGCATCCCTAATTTAGATCTAATATTACATAAGTACAACCAGTTTTTTCTAACCCCAACAATGAAGGTGTACTTACTAATTCCATTCACTAACCTTACTTGATGGGTGCTCCTTATTTGAGCTTTCTCAAGATGTCAAAATGGATCATGGTATTGTCTCAACAAGAGCTTATACTCTTTTCTAATGACATCCATCTATTCAAGGTATTTTTTCATCTAAGGTGGTTACAAAATGAGGATCAAGATTGTTCTTCAAATTATCTTGGATGTCAAGACATGACTTTCTCACACTTAGTTACAAAACATAATTCATTCTGCATTTAATTCTTCTGTAAAGTTCAATTTTATTTAAGTGATTCCCCTCTTAATTCCATGAAGATCCCAACATTATTTTTCAATTCACACTAGTTAAAGGCTATCCATCTTTCTTTGAAAGTCAAGTTAGGTTTATTTCAACTCTTCTTGCTTATACAAGATTCTTTTTAATCCTTTTTAAGTTGTAAACTATACTTGTGTCAAGCTCCTGCATTTCAGTTCAATATTAAATAGATGGCTTCCATTGCAAAACAATTGGCACACTTTTAAAGTTTCATTATGAAGATATTATGTTCATATGAAGTACTTCTAAAGATCCTTGAATTAAGTAAATTTTCTTGATATTAAACTTATTTCTTTTTATAAGTTTCTCAAAATGGTTACATCCAAAAACTGTAGACTTAGTTCATGCTTACTAGAGGTATTTAGACAACATTCAAGGATAGATAACACTTGGAGAAGGTTAAGGATTTCATCACAATTTCAAAAAAAATTATTAGCACCGAAAATCATCATAAAATGAGAATAAAATCATTTTTTGATCTATCAGGGAACAGCCATATACACCAATATCTAGGGTTTTCTAGGAGATTATTTGGTCTCGTTCAAAGCTCCTCAAATGAAAAACCATGATTACTACTTTTAAAACATATCTATGGAAGGGATTCCATTCAAAGACACTGCAATACAAGAATTAAATTCATTTGGCCATAAAGTACAATCAGGAGATCTTTCATTAGTAGAAACCATCCTAGAAAAATGAATTTTCAATTTTTCAACTAGCTAAACAGGTTCTTTGAAGAAAATTTGCTTATTTTTTTTTGTGAAAGAATGTATGGAAGTTTCCTCCTTATTTGGTCATAAATTTCTATCCATAGCTAATTGTTATTAATATTTAATTTTTTTATATGGTTGGTGGCTAGGACAAATGATCTACTATTTAACTTATCAAATGAATTTGACACAATGTTCAATAACTTTGCAGGGTTAACTAAAAAATGCTACTCAAATCACTTTGTATTGAAATTGCCTTTGATACATTGGTGCCTATTCCACGGAATCTTTGTGACATCATGAATATAAATATATTTATCATAGAATATTAAACTATCCTGAGGAGATTTCCAATAATGTTTAAAATTTTATATGAACACTTAAGCTTCACAAAAGGGTGAGCTAGTTGAAATTACTGGGTAAATGATCCTTGATGATCATTTTCTCTTAATTTTGCTAGTGATGGAAGATGAGAATTCAACAGGAATAACATGCTCTTTGGGAATCATTGCATGAGATTTAATACCTAGGTTTGATTAATAGATCAAATTTATAAAGGACTATTGATCTATGTAAAATTCATTCATAAGTATGAAAGATACTTCACCTATGAGTCAAGAAGAGAAAAATTCATATTTTTTGTAATCTGACTTCCTATCCACTCTTGAAGTCAAAATTGCTCTTGGCTTATTTTTAATATTTTAAAACCTCTATTATGAGGAAGTTGAGTCCTTTTTTTGGATTGTTTTTCCCTTTAAAAGGCTTGAGTTCATTAAGAAAAAGTTTTTTTATCACCGAATCACCAACACCCTATGGTTTTCACCAGTGTGTGTGCTTGAGCTCACAATATGCATTGAATAATTTATGGGTACTATGTATCCAAGTTGTGGGACTTGCTATTGGAGATAGAACTCCAAAGATAGCTGGTTGAATTTCTCCTAAACTACCTTCCACAATCTTCTCTAATGCAAAAAAGAAACTATCTAATCCTAATCTAACTTTCCAAGGGAAACCAGGAAGAGAGAGTGGATAAAGAAAATCCTACACTAACAGCGGTGATACACCAGAAAAGGAGAGTGAGAATAGTATTCCAATTTGTGAAAATTAGAAGCAAAATACAAACTAGAAGGGGTGGTAACAGTTCTCCACAATCTATAAACTACATTCACAACAATATTTCATACTCACATAATGATGATGGATCCCTGCAACAACATAAGATAGGCACAATATATATGTAATGAGATTGCAGGGGCAAGAGGAATGCAACAAACACAACAGGGAAAGATACATCAACAAACTTGCATCTATTGCTTCATGAGTATGCACAATCCAATCTATTACAAGATTAGGCATGGATCACAATGCAAGGAGTCCACTACAAGGGTATACAACACATTGGCTTCAAAGAATAATTTTGACAGATTTTTTCTACACAAACACTACCTCCTTTTATAATGAGCCCAACACTCCATTTTATAGAAATTTGAGAAGAGAGAGAGAGAGAGGGAAAAATGGATAATCCCAAAATTTTCCATCTCACCACTTGCAAGAGGTAGTAAATGAATTCAAATGATTGTATGTTTTGTGAAAAAGTCTCACCATGTTGTCTCATGACTTGCAGCAAAGAGAAATGTCAACCCATGCTTCATTTAATGCACCCCCAACTACCAAATACAACATTGTTCTAAATTGGGTGCATTTTCTATGAAATCACCATCAATCCCCTACCAAATCCTAAATTTCTTGATTTTTGTGTGTCGGTCTTGGAGCAATGATTCCAACGGTACAAATCTTGTGCAATTTTGTTGAGAAATGCAAAAGATATGGCATTCTGAGTCGAGTCTTCTGTTTTGGATTTGCCAAGAATTTCTATCATCGGACGGGACTGGTTATTTAATTGACTGGAGCTAGATATGTTTCTTTAATTTTCATATATCTACCCTCATCAAAATTAAATTTCATATATTGGCACAAAGGACATCGTACACATCTTGAAAATTCTAATTTTGTGAAAATCAGAGCTCTAGATTGAAAGTTATGGCATTTTGAGGTTCAGGAGTTAGGCACAAGGCACATGAAGGAAAAAAAGGGAAGGAACATGTGAGGAGGGTGTGTGACACAATAGGGTGTATGTGGGTGCATAAGAGGAAGAGTTGGGATGGTCAATTTTAAGGCGTTTGTAGAAGGACGCATGAGGAGGGCGTGATCGTATAGAAAAGAAGGCGTGTGCTTGGGAAGAAGGGAAGAAAAGAGGGCATGTGGGAGAAAGGTGCAAAGGGGGAAATGGAAGGGGAATAGACTGCGAAGAAAGAAAGAAGGAGGCACGCAAGGGCAAGTGGAAAGATGGCAAGAAGGAAGCAAGGCACATGGCAAGATGCAAGCATGTGAAAGGAAAGTAGTAGAGAAAATGTGCGCGCGCTAAAGAAAAGAATGCATACTTGCGAAAGAAAATTATAGAAGCAGGGTCTGCGGCAAGAAGTCTTGGAACTTAGTCGATTTGGAAGGCATCTGCAGAGGGGCTCATGGAAGAATTATAATGCGTAGGGAGCACGTAGATGGATTGCACCCTATGCAAAGTGCCAAATGAGCAAACCTACGGGTGCATGACCTAAAATGTGAAGTATCAGAGTCAAAATGAAAGTAAAAGTCATCCAAAAAGCTAGGATAGTTATTTGTGTAGTAGTTTTTTTGATAGAAGGGAGGATATATGAAAAAAAGATACAATCTAAGTGAACTAAAAAGTATAGAAAATGGAAGAAGTATTAATACTATGACTGAGATATAGAAAGAAATAAGTAAATTTGAAAAATAATATGAGCCATTAGTAGAGCTCTTGGAAAATTTTGGGGAGAACCCTAGGTTTAGAGTCATTGGTAATGCTATTGGAAAATTCCTTGATATAAGATCCCAAAACTGAATTATTTGATTGTTATTTTACATAGAATGAATGTAGGAAATGTTAATTATGATATAAAATATAACTACAATGAGGTAATAAATGAAATTTTTTAAGAGATGGTCTAAAAAATAAACTGAATATTTTTATATTTTTATTATATCAATTAAAACAAACCAATTATTTTATATGATATATAACCAAAAAAATAGTCCCATTAAACTAATCAAGTTCTATATTTTTTTTTGTGGAAATGTGTTGTTATGAATAAAATACAAGTCAAAATTCTTTTATAAAATGATGGTAATGATTCCATTATTAGAAATAACCAAAAAAACAATAATAATGACATTTTTATTAGAAAGACTACAAAACATAAACTAAATTTATCTATCTATATTATAAAGCAACATAATAGTATCAAATACCGCCATAAGATCATTAGTTGATTACTTTAAATATTTCCAAAGACCCGACGTAAATTTGGTGTGACCCACATGCT
Source organism: Taxus chinensis (assembly GCA_019776745.2). Taxonomy (NCBI): domain Eukaryota; kingdom Viridiplantae; phylum Streptophyta; class Pinopsida; order Cupressales; family Taxaceae; genus Taxus; species Taxus chinensis. Next base: position 14,850 of record JAHRHJ020001879.1, read on the forward strand.
TTAATACCATGTACAAAATGTGTGAAATTTTTTCTATTAGAATGCATTGTGCCATAAAATTTCCATCTAGAAGGTAATCCAAATAAAAGCGCCTCAGTTATATCATGAACAAAAAAAAATGTTTCACCTATGAATAATATGTCTTCTACTTCATATATTTGGGTGTACTTGTTGAGAACCTTTTGAATTTTTTTTTCTAAAATGGCACAGTATTCCCCTTCTTTGATCTTAAAAATTTGTTGCTAATTTCACACTTCGATATGCCCCAGTAAAAAATGAATTCCACTATTTTTAGCCCAATCAAATTTTTGAATGAAGGCATGTCATTATCTTGAATGCAGATATGTAAACCACAATCCAATATCAAAATGTTGTCATTCTATCCTTAACAATCTAGGGCTAAAATTACGATTGAAGTATTGGTAACATGCATATGTAAATTATGGTTGTATGTTCAACGATCTAAATTTAGAAAGCCCTGGACGTCCAAAAGCAATCTTCTAACCCGCAAAATGAAAATAACTTCTGTCCATGGATAATTACATCTAAAAAACCACCATAACACAACTCTTTTTCCAATACATTAAATATATATTATATTAATATGATGTTATTTCATATTACTTTCTTTTGGTATAGAAACTATCAAATCTAAGTTTTGAGCATTAAATGGTAACTATCAATAACATCCTCATTTATCATTATCTACTAATCAAATGCATTTGGGGTGCAATGTGAAGAAAAAATAATTTTTTTTAATAATCACATTTTGAGCATCACATACTATTAACCATCAACAACATATTATTAAAGAGTATATACTAATCACTTCAAATCAAAAATGGGAAAAAGAAATACAAAAATGTAATAACTACAATGTTCATATTCAATTTGTTCGCATTGTTGTTTGAAATAGAGAACATCGCTTTAAAGATGTCCCTCTTACAACATCATTTATAAAACCAACGTTGATAGTTCTGTAAACATATCGACTAAGTGTTGAGGACAATTTTACATTCGCAATTTATTTGCTATTTTAAGGAGGAAAAACTAGCTCAACCTTGAGTATGACGGGGTTTCCAAGGTACCAGTAGGATGTGATAGGTGTTTGATTGTTTTGCGCTCCATGGTGAATGGATTAAGATCCTTTCCCTATAGCTAAACTTGCAAATCAAAGAAACCACACAAAATATAATTAGTAAAATAGGATAGGAAGGTTACCTAGAAAAGGTCAGTTCTTAGAAGCCAAAGGACTTCCTTGTGTGGACGCCAACCCGATTTTAAAATAATATAGTTCTATTTATGCTAAAGGGATATAATATTCAATGTATAGAAATGTGATCAAATGTTTGAAACTTATTTAGTTTAATACATACATCAGCTGATAATAATATGGAAAAATATGCGTCTAAAAATCAAATTCAAAATGTAGATTAGAATCCATATTCTCAGTGAAATTAGGGCCTACTGAGCAGGCTAAGTCATCATTCTCAGTGAAATATGAATAGTCATGCTCTTGGATGTAGTCATATACAAAGAAGTTAGATAGGTTGTCATCAATTTTGTATTGACGATTGAAATCAGAATTAGAATCTTCAGGGCTGATGTCATTCCCAACTTCTGACTCAAATGCAGTGGTTGTGTCTTCAAGGCTATTGAATTCCCCTTCGTAGTTGTACTCAAACTCTGCAACATCATCTTGTATCCTCTGAAACTCGTAGTATGCTTCCCAAAATTCCTCAGTGGCTTCGTGAATTATTTGGGTAGATGCAAAGATGGCTTCTAACCTGACAAGAGGTGCTACGTAGATAACACGCAATTATAGATCATACAACATGTCATACTTCTCTTAGTTCCGAGGGTGTTGGATAATTGGTAGTGAGTTGATATTGGTGATTGGGTGATTAGTTCCTGATATGGCCATCTACAAGATCCATACTTGGCACAAAATATTAAGTAATAG
>JAHRHJ020001880.1:0-16771 GCA_019776745.2 Taxus chinensis
GAGGTAGCCTAGAGTTCTCCGATAATAGATATCTAGTTAGAGTTTCCCCTCCCCCCCCCCCACCCTCCTGGAACTATCCTTATCTTATAGTTCTTGATAGGGATCCCCATTCCCTACACTATATGGTACCCTAAACCGGGCGTATTTGATACTCTAATGTAGAGTGTAATGCCAATTATTATCATTTTGTGTGGGATATGCGAGAGTTAAAGTTTTGTCAGGTGATAACTTTACTAAAACTAAGTCCTGTGGGATAAGCTAAAGGATCATAATGGTGATGCCAACAAAGCTTGAAAATATCCATAACTATCGAAATTAAGTTTGAAGTATGAATTTAAGAAGAATAAACAATTCATGTATATATTTCTCAGATTAATCAATTGTCAATACCATTATAAGGATTAGGAGAATATGTGAAAGAATTTTTGGTGGTATAAAGGTGTTCAGATATCTCACTCGTAATTTTGATCCTAAAGTCTCATATATAAAGAATCAAAGGATACTGTAATATTTTTATGGATCACGCCCAAGTATCTTGACTACTTTAATGATTGGACATGAGTGGAAAAAAACCTTCCAAGAAGGAAGAAACCTCAAGTTGAAGAAGAAGAAAAAGGTAAGATGTCTTATATGATGATATTTTTGATATTGATGATGAAAAGTTAATTACCCTTCAAATTCTTTCAAAACTATGATGGATTTGGACAGTTTGTAAACAAGTTCCCCCACAAACATAGGTAAAATAGCATGATGATTGAAAGGGTCCACATGTTTGAAAGGAATAAGAAGAATTCTAGGAATTGTTGAAGACAAGAATAATTTCGGAGTTTTTAAGATAAGAAAAAGTCCGAATAGAATCTTTTACACCAAGGACGATATTGTATTCATCTAGGTATTTTTAGTTATGCTTAAGATTATGATTATTCTTCTGAATCAGATCATGAAGAGGTTGAAATTAATTCCTATTCATGACCAGGTTGCCCTATAGGAGTTCTCAACATTATGGTTCCCTATATGGAGGCTTCTGTATGCACTAATAATAATAAGAAGATGACGTTGAAAAGGAGAATATGTGTATCAAAATAACTGAAGCCCGGCAAAGAAGAAAAACAAGAAAATTAATGCACAACTCAAAATGTATGAATAAAAGATGCGATTTTCTTGAGAAGAAGGCATTAGGGATTTACACTAATACTATGATAAGGTCATAAAAATTTGTAGAGACTCAATAGATACTATAGCAAAATCCTAAAAGTTAAGGATGAAGAGTGTATCAATTTGAAAGGAAGTGGTGTATTTAAGGGTAGAAGTGCTGAAGCTTCCAATAAGGCAAGTAATTTAGAGATTTTAGAATAGCCTAAAGGATCTAGATGATCTATTGGATATTCAAAAGTCCTTAGGAGATAGGATTGGTCCTAAGGTTTCAGGAAACCTAAAAGGTAAAGAAGTGATCAAGAGAAAATGCTACTCAGAGTGATGGAGGTTGTTGGCCCAAGTTCAGAAAAAATAGCATATGAAGACTATCAAGGCATGAGAATTAAGGTATCTTTGGAAACCTAATACATCAAGTATGTGAATTATTTTTTAATGGAGAGCATTATATTTTCATGTTTTGGACATATTGAAAAATAAATGGCAGAAGATCCAAGTATGAGGCTCATGGAACTTTAAAGGGAGTTGTTATTAGAAAAATCGTTCTCCTCCTCGTTGGATGAACACTGAGAACTACAAGCTGCTAGAATAATGAATTATATAGGCCTAGGACCTCAGATGCGATATGGATCTGGGGTATGGCGAGAGAAATATATTTGTGAGAAATAAGATAGATCTACAAGATTGAAACAAATAAGATTAGCTAACGATATTTGGGGGTTCCTATAAGTGATCTGAGAACATTACTGCCTTGTGGCTATCACCCCCTATGTCACAAGAAAATAATTGATATCCAATGCTAAGATAACATTCCAAACTAGATATTTTAATGATGGCTTATTATTATGATTTTATTCTAACTCAGATCATGAAGAGGTTGGAATTAATTCCTATTCTGACCAAAGGTTGTCTAGGAGTCTCAAAATTAGGTTGTCCCTAATTAGGCTCATGTATGCAATAATAATAATAAGAAGAAATGATCTTGAAAGGAGATGATGTGTAATTCAAGAATAACTGACGCATTCAAGAAGAAAAACAGAAAAATAAGGCACAAATCAAAATGTATGAATAAAGATCGATGTTCTTGAGAAGAAACATAGGATTACACTAATGCCTATGATAAGGTCAATCAAAATTTAGGACTCAAATAGATACTTAGCTAAAACCTAAAGTTAAGGATGAAGATTGTTCAAATTTGAAAGGAAGTGGTGTATTTAAGGGTAGAAGTGATGAAGCGTTCCAAAAGGCAGATATTTTTTTAGAGATTTTAGAATAGCTCTAAGGATCTATATGATCTATTGGATATTCAAAAGTCCTTAGGAGATAGGATTGGTCTAGGGTTCAAGGAAAAGAACCTAAAAGTTAAAGAAGTGATTCAAGAGAATGCGACTACTCAGAGTATGTGAGTTGTTGCCCAGATTTCAGAAAAATATCAGATGAAGAACATATTCAAGAGCCATGAGATATAAGGTATATATTAGGACACCTAATACATCAAGGTATGTGAATTATTTATGGATATTATTATATTTTCAAATTGTTTTTGGACATATGGAAAATAATGGCAAAGGTAATCCACTATGAGGGCTCATGGCACTAATGAAGGAGTTGTTGTCTAGAAAAAAATCGTTTCTCGTGTGGATGAACCTGAGACTACAAGCTGCTAGAAAATATAATTATATAGGGCCTAGGACCTCAGATGCATAATGGATTCTGGGTATTGGGCGTGAGAAAATACTATTTGTGAAAATAATAAGATAGATCTACAAGATCGGAAACAAATAATTAGGCTAACGATATGTGGGGGTTACCTGATAAAGTAGACGAGAAGCATTAACTGCCTTGTTGGCTATCAACCCGTATGTTCCAAAATAATTGGATATCCAATGATAGATAACATTGCCAAAACGAAAGATATTGTAATTATGTTGAATAAACATACAAATATGATACCCAACTATGTTTTGATATAGAACAAAAAATTATCTTAGACTGACGAGATGAGACCGATAGAGCTTCACCTCCAAACCCTCCACAATATGATTCCAGATTCACAGACATATTATGATTTAAAGCTTGTGAGATTTATAATTTTCTACCCACCAATTTTCTACCCTTCTACCATCGTTTCAAATTGGGGGAGAAACCCATATTTATAATTTTGAATTGGGATTAAAATAAAGGATTCACAAATAATTAATATTTGCAGAATAAATCTTGATTAAGGGACACGATGAAGAAGTTGATTTAAATGTTGGGGTTCATGATGTGAGAAAAGAAAAAATGTGATGTGGAGTGGGACATGGTTAGGTGTATAGTGAAGTCATGTCTCACTTTACACTTTTGATTTTTGGATTTGTGTAAGCGGATAGGCGGAATTTTTGAATTATTGACTTCATGGGTTTGGGGTTTTGATAATTTAATTATTTGAAGGATTGAATTTTTAGTGGGCAATTGATTTTTAGGTGAGAATTGATTTTGACTTATATGTGTGGTTGTTGATAATATCTCTCTCTCTCTCTTCTCTCTACTTCTCTCTCCATCTCTCTCTCGCTCTCTTGGTCCCTTCTTTCCCTTCTTCCTCCCTGTCTGCCTTCTTTGCCCGCCTGCCTTCTTTCGCCTCTCTCGTTTTGGCCTTGGCTTCCGCTCTTCCTATAGGTTAATACTTAATAAACTGAATATGAATTGTCGGTAGTAAACGATGATTTGAGTAAGCGTGATGAAAGGAGATCAAACACAAGGGGTGATACCATAATTTGGTTTCTACATTTTCCTATTTTCCCCTTTTTGTTGATTGGTTTGTCGATAAACAAGCCACTAGACAACAACAAAAAGGGTTAGATGAAGATGTGTCTGAAGATGGATGAAGATATGACCAAAGGAAAGATTCCCTAGGAAGAAAAGGATCACAATAACAATAAAAAAAATTATGGTGGTGACTCCAATATAACATCGGTAGAGGAAAATTTCGGTCTCAACGGAGACAAACGACAACATTCTATAGACCAGTGATTGGGTGAAGACCACTGCAGTATGGATGTAAACCAAGACAACTAATGGGTCTTAGGAAAACATCAAAATATGTGCAATTGAATGCAAAATATGTGTGCAATCCTTTTTTTGTGAGGAATCATGTGAAAAATCATGCATCCAAAAATGGACGAGAATGAAGATAATGATTCCCCAGCACAAGGCATGGGAATGACACAAAGTGAGTTATATACGCCGACAAGTACAAGGATGAAAAAGGTGCCCCATGATAGGGCATGAAGATGACATAATGGGAGATCGATATGTAAATAAAATGCCCCAAGGGGAATAACCATAAATGTGCATATGATGATAAGATAGGATAAAAGGGTGAGATAGAATGCCATAAAGGTGTGATATATATGATGGAAATCATGTTTCATAAGAAAGATGCATAAGTGTTAGTAAATTATAAGGTAAAATCAGTATTACTTATTCGATAAGTAGGACAAGAAGTCAAGATACTTTTTTGATAAAACAAAAGAAAAGCAAATATGCATGGAAGAGTACAAGATCAAATAGGTGTTGGCTGTTATGGTATCATCTAAGACAAAAATGTCCCAAGAGGATGGGATGAAAGATTTGAATGATAGATGATAGAGATAAGAGAAAGTGGACATGGTTGAAGTAGAAAGGACATGGTGGAGGAGAGGGGTCAAATAGTAGATAAGGACGATAAGAGAGGTGAGTAGATAGACGAAAGCACAAAAGAGAGAGAATAACATTTAATAAGAGGGTAGTGGAAAAAGATAAGGGGGAAATAAATAGGTAAGGTAAAAGAGAGTTGGAGAAAAATAAAAATAGAGAAAGAGAGTAGGAGAAGAAGAGAGGGATGAAATTTAAACAAGAAGAAGATGAGATGAGAAGGAAAAAGATATTAGAAAGGAAGTTGAATGTATAGAGATATATATTAGTAAAGAAGCAACAAAGATAATAAAGAGGAGAAATGGTGGAAGAAAGAAATGATGAAGGAAAAATAAAAATACAAGAAAATATTAGAAGAAGGGATGAAAGGGAGATGTAGATCAAAATAGAGGAAGAGAAAGAAAGGATCATGAAAGAGATGAAAAAACTGAGAAAGAAAATTTGTGAAGAATATGAGAGAAGGATGATTGGAGAAATTAATATGTATAATAAGACAGAAAGATGAAGGAGATGAAGAAGATGAAGAAGTTAAAGAAGATGGGGGAGGAGGTAGAATGGAAAAGATTAAGAGAGGTACCATGAGGAGCTAGGAGGATGGGGGTGGTAGAAAAAGAATCTTAGTAATGGGGGAAATGAAAATAAGAGGGAAAGAAGAGATGATAGAGCCAAAACAGAAAAAGAATTAAATATGAAATCAAATGCATGGAAATGCATGTGGATGGTGAGATGGCTAGGAAGATGGGACAACGTTGGTGAGTCAGGTTATCAATGGGGAAGTATAACTAAAGTATGAGGAGAAGAGGAGATGAAGATGATACAAATGATATGAAAGAAAACCAGAGGTAGAAAGGAGGAGAGGACAACAAATAAAATGGTGAAAAGATAATATGTGATGAAGACAGTAGAGATATTGAAAAAGGTGAGTGGAAGATGAAAATGCAATACCAAGAGAAGGATGTTAGGAGAAATCCTTTGATAACGATTAGAGGATACAAAAGGAAAAAGGGAGGAAGAGAAAATGGAGGAGGTAAAAAAGAGTGAACCGATATTAGTAGAATGGGGAGAAATGAGTTTTAGGAGAAGTCCAATGATAATTCTTAGTGTGAGAATGGAAGATGATGATGACATAATATTAGATGAACGATGATAATGATGAGTAGATATGGTGATAGATATGGGGAAGTATTCTAGCAAATGGACCAGAAAGAGTAAGGAAAGGAGGGCTAACAATATGTAAGAAGATAAAAGCGAGGATAGAATGCAATGGATGAGGATGACATAAGTAAAGATGAAGGAACAAGACATAGTAATAGAGGGTATGAAGTAGTTAAACTAGATTTTAAATGAGGGATGATGGAGCTGATATTTGATGAAGTTTGAGATATTTTGTGTGAGGAAAAAAGAGAAGGGAAAAGGATGTGTTTGTGGGGAATGAAGAAAAAATACGGACGATGGGGATATGAAGGAAAGAGGAAAGGCAAGGAGACAGATCATTCTTAAGAGAGAATCTTAAGTAAGATCACCATGCCGTAGGAATGGTTGAGTAGGATCACCAAGTTGAAGAAGAAGAATGATGAAAATACTAAGTGGTGTATACCAACATGGAACATGAAGCAAAAGGAGGTGATAACAAGGAAACAAAGGAATGCGACATGAGTGGATGGAGGAATATATGTAGTGTAGGATAAAGAGTTTAAGGGGAATTCTTTATTAGGATGCCTATGTTGTATGGGTGATGATATTGGAGTGTTAAACATAAGTTATGAATTAGGAAGATGATTCTATCATTGAATGGAATAGAAAACAATGAAGGAGTTTCTACAACGACATGATCTTAAGAAAGAGATGCATTGTGATTAAGAAAATTGCATGGAATGGATGATTAAGTAAGATCATCAAGATGAAAGAACAATGAAAGGGAAATGGAACAATAAAATAGATGGTAGTAAAAGGATATTAAGAGAAAAACACAAAAATAATGGCCTAGGTGAATGACACATGAAGTATCAAACAAACAATAGAGAAGGATGAAGTGGGTGAGAAGAGCAGTGGAGAATGAGATGAGGTGATTTTTAGGAGAGAATTGGGTTGAAAAAGAGGACTAGAAGGAAGGAAAGGTCAATAAACATGATCACGAATGAGGCGGTGGAGGGAATGGAGAGGCTTTTCTAGAATGACAGGTCTACCTCGAGTAGGGTTTCTGTGCTACACGGGGAATTACGTAGATGTGCCAAGATGGGGATGAAAGGTTTGAGATGGTGAAGAAGAGGTTAGTGAAGAATGGTGGGGGGTGAGGAGATTCCTGATAATTAATTATACTAGACAGTTATCCTCAAGTAGAATTCACAAACTGCAACGGAAGTCAAGTAGAATTCCCAAACCAAATAATGCATTAAAAGGATTGCTTGAAGATAACAATTGATTTCATGGATTTATGGATGATGTTGATAGGGGACATCTTTAAGAGTAAACATATGGATGTAAATTTTATGATTTTATTTCTAAGGAGATAATTGTGATAAAATATGACTTTGATGAAATTAATGTCGCATAACCATAACAAGGTTCAAGTAAGAACGTTATGCTTTTATCCTGATAAGAAGTGAAAAAGAAAAGGTACTACTCAATACATTGCACTTGCAACCGATAGCATGTGTTAGTACATAACTAATGAGATTTGATTACATCACATGACCAAGAGGAAGATATGGATGAAATATCCTCATAATCCTAATGTCGACATGAAAAAGGAATTGGAGATGTATCTTGTATGTGGAAAAAAGTTTCTCCAAAGATGGTATTTCTTAAGTCTATACCCTAGCTCTAGGAAAGGGGAAGAATAGAATAAAAGAAATATGATCAATGTAGGGAGCTTTCTGGAAATTCTGATAAAAAGGAAGGTTGATCAATGCAAAAAACCTTCCCAATGCCCTAATAAAAGAGTATCCATCCTTCTAGGGTATGGTCTACTTTATACATAATATGAATGGTAAGAATAATCTATATGATAGCCATCCTTCGAGGGATCAGTTTATTTCTTTTGATTTTTATTTTGACTTTGGTTTACATTTTTTTTTGCATAGCTTTCCTTCAAGGGATCAGTATATTTTTATCTTTTTATAGGGAAGAGTTGGGGATAGCAAGGAAGACCACCTAGGAGGGGAGAATGAATGTACAAGAGACACCCCTAGACCCTCTAATGAGTATAATAGGAAAATGAGATGGTGATGGATGTAATGATCATGGGTTTTTCACAAAATGGGAAAACTTATCCATAGTGAATATGTTATGAGTATAGCCATGGTACTCATATTCAAGGTCATGACTAGTAGTGACGGTAGACCACATAATTCATATCCTTACAATGATAGATGAAAGTGGATAATGATGGAGGAATGGTCTAAAGATAATATTATACTCATAAGTGTGTGTACTAACAATAGAATGGCCATAAGTGTAATTCATTAAGAGGTTTAATCTCTGGTTTAACATCAGGAGAGGCTAAACGATAAGCCCCAGACCCATACTTATGTGTGATAATATATTGTCTGATCCAGTTAGGAGAAAATTTTCCCTGTTGACTTCTTCCTAAGGTAGTGACATTTTGATTTTCTTTTAGAACCATGCCACCTATTTTAAAATCATGCTCTTTGATATGTTTATTATAAGCATGTTGGATATGATCTTGATAGACATGATGGTGCTCAAGAGTGAGAAGATGACACTTGTCTAATAACTCAACTTGCATTAGCCATTCTTGACAATAATCTTCATAAAAAATGAAGTTGTGAAGAGACACACGTAAATATGGAATTTGGATTTCAAGAGGAAGAATTGCCTTGGAGCCGTATACCAGAGAAAATAGAGTAGTTCCTGTAGAAGTGTAAATTCTAGTGTGACAGGCCCATAGAGAAAAGGGAATTTGGAGATGCCAATTTCGTCCTGCTCGATCAATATTTTTAGTGAAGATATTTCGAAGATTTTTATTAGTGGCCTCAACTTCACCATTAGATTGAGGATAATACAGGGAAGAAAAGATAAGTTGGATTTTAAATGTATCGCCGATCTTTTTAAGGTCTTTGTTTTTAAAAGATTTTCCATTGTCCATAATAAGTTTATGAGGGATGCCAAAGTGACAAATGATATGTTGATATATAAAATTAATGATTGGGATATATTTAGTAGAGGTGAGTGGGATTGCCTCCATCCATTTAGTGAAATACTCAGTAGCAGTGATGATAGAATGATGTTGTTGTGATGAATGAGGATTTATTAGACCAATAAGATCAAGGACCCACTATGAAAAGGGCCATAAATCTTGGGTAGGCTGAAAAGCCTAGCTAGGAATACGGATAAGGATAGATTGTTGTTGACATCTTAGACATTTATTAACATATTCACAACAATCATGATTTAGAGAAGGCCAATAATAGCCAAGAAAAAGAATACTTTTGGAAACAGATAATCCACTGAAATGCCCACCAAAAATACCATCGTGAACTTCTTGGATAGCTATAGAGGCTTCCTGGGATTGAAGGCATTGGAGAAGGATACCATAAAACCTGCATTTGTAAATAATATTTCCAAGGATTACATAACGAGTAGCATGTTGGATAAAATATCTCTTAGCATTTTTAGAAAGATCAAGGGGAGTAATGGATTTGGATAAATAGTCAAAAATTTGTGAATACCAGAGGTATGATGAATTATATTCGACCAGATGAATATGGGATATGTCATAGAATGGTTGTTTACAATGATGTATAATAACTGAAAGCTTGGAATCTTGTGTTGTCCATGGGATAAGGGCTGCAAGGGATGCCATTGTATCGACAAAATGATTGGTCAAACGTGAGACAAATTGAATAATTTAATAATAAAAGGATTTAAGAAGATGATGAGAAATATCATGATATTGTTGTAAAATATCATTTTTACACTGATATTCCCCAGTGACCTACTTTATTATTAGTTTAGAATTACCAAAAATGTCAAGGATACGAACGCCTAGAAATATAGCAGTTTCTATTCCTAGTATAAGGGCTTCGTATTCTTCCATATCGTTTGTACATTCAAAATATAATTTGAAAGATAAGGGGATTGAGGAATCCCTGAGAGGAATGAGAACAAATCCTTCCCCTTCACCTTGTTGGCATTTAGAACCATTGAAGAAAAGAATCATTTTAAGGAGATCATGATAAAATTGATTGATTGATTCATCTGGGAAATGATTAGGAGTATGTGTGTTCGAAAGAGGGGCCTCGACTAATTGATCCGCAATAGCTTGACCCTTAATTTCCTTTTAAGGAATGAATTCCAGGTTGAGCTTGGCAATGAGAAGGAGCCATTAGGTGATGCAATCATTGTGATATGGCTTAGAATGCATCACTTTAAGGGGTTGAAAGTTAGTAATAATATAGGTTTTATGATTAAGAAGATAGTGTCAAAGTTTTGATGCAATGAAGAAAATAGCGCAACACAATTTTTCCACTTCAGAGTATCGTCTTTCACAATCATGGAGAGTATGAATGATATAATAAATGGTATGTTCACATCCCTGATTATCACGGTGTGCTAACATAGCTCCTAAAGCATGATCAATTATAGAAACATATAAATAGAAGGGTTCTCCTTCGTTTGGAGGTGTGAGTACTAGTGGAGATAACAAATATCGCTTAAGATCTTCAAAATATATTTAATAGTTTTGATCCCAATCAATGGTTATTGTTGATGGTGAATCACAGCACCCCTAAATGTCTACAACTCGATGGGTTGAGACTCTCAGTGCGATTGCATAACATGGAGCTTTTCCCAAGTGTGGGACCTTGTAAAAACAGAAAAGCTCTCTGGATGAAGGCCAGTTCCTATTCCTCTGTTCAGATGCACACGTAAAAATGTAGAGGGTTTAATCAAAACCTAAACTAACTTACCAAGGAGACAGGGTAAGAATATGCATAAAATAAAACCTAAACTACAAAGGTGATGCACCGAGGAATGAAGAACACCTGTCTTGCAAATAAACACAAATTATAAAAATGCAATGCAAGATCATACACAGGTAACCAGATTTGCAGTGAAAGATCAAGAGGATGCAAATGAACATAGAGAGGGTTGAGAATCATCCACAGATATGCATTATTTTCTCTAAAGATTGATACAACACACTACAAAATTCCAAGAGGCAAAGTTGCATTATAGTTTTTAATGGGAGGTTTGAACTCCACAAATTCACCTGCCAAAGAGAAGAAGGGAGGGGAAAAACAAGAATGTACAACCTTTAGAAAGAAGCCCCTCCTTACAATTTATAGGAAGAATGAGAGAGGGAAGAGAGAGGAAATCCAGATCTACCCCAACCACCTCCAGGTTGCATTTAATTTATCTCATTATGGTGGTAGGTGAGAACCCTAGCAAACTTAAAAAGTGGCGAACTGTATTTTGAATTTTTAAGAATTTTTTATTAACCAATTAAATATATCTAGTTGTAGTTGGATAGAGGACCTTGTAAGCTTTCCAAAAATTCCAACCTTGCGTGAATCTGAGCTCCCTGTGAAAAGTTATGGCCATCTGAATATCTGGGTCAGGGTCTGTTTCCTGTCAGCGCTTAGAATGTTGCGCCTCCTGAAGGTGTGCCATAGGTGCATCCATATTCATGTCGACATACCCTTACATGCACCAAGGCACGAATTCTGTCATGTCAAAATTCTATGTCATGCACCTCTTACCTGTGCCAAGGGCGCATCCATTTTCGTGTCGACACCTTCTGTCATGCGCCTCTTACCTGCGCCAAGGGCGCATCCATTTTCATGTCGACACCTTCTGTTGTGCACCTCTTACCTGCGCCTTTGGCTGTTGGTGACGCAATAAATATCAGGCTTTGAGTTTCTTTGATTTCCATCTTCTTCTGTTTGTCTATATCTACCCAGGGGGAGATATTTACAACAATTTTGGCGACTCAACGGGATCACCTGCCTGCTAGGTAGAAGATCAGTGGCCTTTTAGAAATCCATTGGGCATGGAGTCATAAGTAATAATCTGAAATCAACTTGATCTCTGATCCTGAGCCTTATATCACAACTCCTTCGAGAGCATGCTAAACTGTAGAAATTAACCTGAGAGCAACAAAACCTGTGCCAGAGCACTTACGGAAATTGAAACCTAACTACAACAAGATGATGTGCATATGCACTTAGAGAAATTTTAAATCTAGGCTAATATTTACAAGGGTAAACCTTTTCCTTTTAGTAGCAATGTTTAAGATAGATTTCATTAACCGGAATTGGGAGTTCTTCTCCATCCAATGTAGACAATTGGAAGGCATTACTACTTTTGCATTCCGTGACCATATAGGGGTCACTCCAAATGGCATCAAACTTGGAATGCTTTCCTGGTTTTTCCCGATCTGCATCCCATTTCAGGACTAGGTCCCCTTCCTGGAAGGTCTTTGCTCTTGCCTTCTTATCAAACCATATTTTTACTAAGGCATGATCCTTCTCAATCATCTAAACTACATGCTCTCTGATTTCCTCCAATTCCATCAACTCTGTATACCTGGCCTCAATTGGTTTGAACTCAGACAACTCCAACTACTTCATGAGCTCCAATGCTGGCAATTCTAATGATACAGGCAATACTGCCTCTTTCCCATAGACCAACTTGTAGGGAGAATTACTAGTAGACCTCTTTGGCGTTATTCTGTCAACCCACAATGCTGATCTTAGCTTGGTATGCCATGTCCTTTGGTTTTCATCCAGAGTCCTTCTGACGATTCTTAGAAAATTCTTGTTCGTGGACTCTACCTGCCCATTACCCTGCGGGTAATAATTTGAAGAAGTTCTCAAATAGATTCCATTCTTGATAGCCCATTCTGTAATCTTGAAACCTATGAATGCCAATGCATTTTCTGATATGATAGTGGCCGGCACACCGAACCTGGTCACTTTCCTTCATAAAAGTCTAGTATGTTAGACTCATTTACTTCTTTGAGCGCTACTGCTTTGGTCCACTTGGTGAAATAGTCCGTTGCCATGAGAATCCACTTATGGCCTTGGCTTGAGTTAGGATTTATTACCCTAATGAAGTCCAATCCCCATTGCATAAATGGTTGGTCAACCAAAATTGGGTGCAATGGAAGTGCTGTTAGTCTTTCTTTTCCTGTGAAGAGTGCACATTTCTTACACTTTCTTATCCATGTATAGCAGTCACTGAACACTATCGGCCAATAGTATCCTGCCTTCATTATCTTTAGAGCTGTTACTCGTGGGGTGAAATGTCCTCCGGAATCTCCATCATGAAAATCTTGTAACACCCTCTCAATTTGACCCATCCCAATGCACCTCAATAAAACTTCATTGATTCCTTTTTAAACAAAACACCATTAACAAGCACATATTGAATGGCTTGTAATCTGAAGTATCTCCTCTTTACTTTGCTCATTTCTGGAGGGCATAGACCTATTTGTAGGAAGTTTATCATACTTTGAGTCCAACAAGGAGTAGGCACATCATCATTTTCCTGTTCTTGACCACCCTGTAATACCAAGACAGTCTCTTTTTCATCACCTGCTTCAACTTGTTGCCTCAAGGCTAGTTGTTCACATAGTCCCTTCCCACGTACTAGTTTGGTGACCTTGATATCAATGTCATATTCCATGACACGAGTTATCCATCCTACATGTTTCTCATTCAGATCCTTGTTTAGAAGGAAGTCCTTGACTCCCGCATGAGAGACCAATAATTGGATCTTATTGTTTGAGACTAGGTTCTTGAATTTCTTTAAACTCCTGATCACTACAAGGACATGCTTTTCAATGAAAGAGTACCTAGTTTGATATTCCTCCAAGCCTTGACTGAAGAAAGCAACTGGTTGTTCTAATCCTTCTTTGTTTTGTTGTGCCAGGATTGCAGAAATTGTGTCTCCACCACTAAAGGCATATAACATGAAATCCTTGGAGAAGTCTGGATTGACGAGAGTCGGAGCTTGAGATATAGCCTCCTTTATTACCTCAAAACTTGCCTTTCCTTCAGCTGTACACTTAAATTCCATGCTCTTCTTCAACATCAGTGTTATTGGCTTTACGAGAGCTGCAAAGTTTAGAACAAACCTATGGAAAAAATTGATCCTTCTTAAGAAGCTTTGAAGAGCCTTCTTGTGACTTGGCAATGGCAACGCTTGAATTGATTCAACCCTTTCTGGGTCAATCATCAATCCCTCATTTGAAACAATAGGCCTAGAAGTTTTCCTTCGTGAGCCAGGAATATGCATTTTTTAGGATTCAATGATACCCCAAATCTTCTACACCTCTAAAATACCTGCCTCAGATGAAAGAGGTGATCCACTGCATTTTTGGAGAATACAGTGATGTCATCAAGATATATCAGAACTATTTTATTGATCAACCCCTTGAATGCCATATCCATTTCCCTTTGGAAAGTGGCTCCAGCATTTGATAGGCCAAATGGCATCTTCTTGTAGGCATAGGTGCCCAATTTGGTGGTGAAAGCCATCTTGAATTGGTCATCTTCCTTCACCATTACCAGATTATACCCTGAGTAGCCATCTAAGAGAGAGAATCTCTTCGAACCAGATACCACTTGCAATATTTGTTCCATTGAAGGAAGTGGGTAATGGTCTTTAAGAGATGCCCTGTTGAGGTCTCGGAAGTCTACACACAGCCTGATTTCTCCACTTTTCTTCCTAACCGGAACCAAGTTTGCAACCCATCTTGAGTGCTTGAATCGGTATATCTGCTTGCCTCTACTTTAACTTGTTTAGCTTTCTTCATTATATGCTCATGTGGAGGGTTACTGGTCTCTGCTTCTACCTGATGGGTTTAGCTCTGGATCCAATCCTATGGTAAGTTGTTCCACTTCAATTGAAACCTCTCAATTCTACTAGCTCCAATTAGCATCTGGTAATTTCTTGGCAAAGTTGTTATGAAATTATATTTCTCCTGCTCATGGCCACTATATGCAATTTGAAGTGTTTTTGCTTCCCAACCTAATTGGCTTCTGAATCTTCTCTCTTGACCTGTTGTTATCCTTTTCCTTAACGGAACTGGTTGTTATGGTTGAAGATAGACGCCAATTTCTAAACCCTTGGGAAGCTTGTTTGTCTCGCACTCTGCGTATAACTTGATCCCCATACTCTGCTCTAATCTGTCCTGATTCCTACTGAGCATTCAGCCTCTTCTTTAAGAATTGATGATCTATGATTCGTATCTCAACAACCTACCACTTGTGTTTTGACTTGGAACTGCTAGCCTCACAATCACATGGATATGTGGCTGTGTTTTTTCCCTTTTGATGTTTTCAACCACATCAAACATTGCCCAACCGCTGTGAGCCTCCTCTGGCCTTCATTTTTCTTCCTGGATATGGACACGATGGTAAAAGCTTTGAAATCCTCAACGAGGTCCTCATACCGTCTCTTGTAGTTCTTTAAGCAGTTCATTCTTTGTAGCATGTTTTCCCCGGACTTGATTGATATCCGCTTGCTATCCCCGAACACCTGCTGCAGTTCTTTTAATACCTTTTTACTAGCCAATGAAAGGCCATGAATCAGCCTCATATTCAGCTATGTTGTTTGAACAAGAAAACTAGAAGAACTAAAATTTGAATAATATTTGATTCCTTGAGGTGAAACAAAAGCATAACTCCTCCTCCTGCACCTTGCCTATCCTTGACCATTGAAAAATAAATTTCCATACCTCATTGTCATCCTTATGGGTTTGTTTGGTGAGGCTAGGAAAAGACTGTTTCTGCATGTATGTAATAGAATCATAGCTAGATTCTTCTACTTCTTGGTGAGGGATAAAAGCAGTACCTTGCTGCCCATCGTCAAGAGTTAAATCGGGGATGCTTCCCAAATTTGGTGTGTCAGTTTCATCTGTGCTTGATAATATTCTATCAAATGTTGAATGAGTTGGCATGATTTGGCTTGGAGTATGAGGCTAAATATGAAAGTTTACAATTGGTTAGATCTGATTGTGACCTTAGTACCATTATCTTGTCTGTGAACAACATGTGTGACAATAGCAGAATAAGTAAGCCTCCAAGTCGAGCTGTGAAATCCCTTTGAAAGCATAGGTCAAATAGTGGTGGGAAAATCTATCACGAAAAATCTTGCAAAATGTTAACATTGGGCATTGCATGTCAAGGTAAGATTCAAATTTAATCATCCCACTTTTGCTTTACTGTTTGTTGTACCATCCAATTGCACTACCCCCTTTGATATTAATTCAATTGGAGACCCCAGTGATCAACTATTTGTTAGGCCTGATCGAACTACTTTCCCTGGAATCAAGCATGTAATTGTTTACTAGTTTATCCTCAATGATTAATGAAACATATAATGGAGGGGGCCAAAAATTTACCTTATTGTACTCCATGATTCCCTTCAGGATGAGAAGAATTTATTATGAGGACATGCCTTGCATATAGACCTGTGGTTTCGAAGTGGGACCAATTATTCATGGCAACTTGTAGAAGATATCTTTGGCCTGAGATGGATAAAGATTCCCACATTGATATATTCACATTTGTCTTCTTCATTGACAATGATGATAAAATGGGGGATGAAACATTCTTTATTGTCCTTTAGTCGGTGCATTCTTTTCTTATGACATGGGCAGCAAACCAACTGGCATGTGAATTGTTTAGAAGGTGGTTTGGGCTGTCTACATGTTTGGAGCGCATTTTGCCTTACCGACAACTATGGAGTGATGGAGGTTGTAGATCACACTTAGAAAAATGAGATGCCCTTCACCAATTTTGCATCTTCTTTGATCTTGTGTTAGTTGCACCTACACTCTGAGAATTTTTTTGATTCATGCCCACAAAAACATCCTTAGCTTGCAATTCGCAAGTGGCGGTATCAGTTGTAGCTTTGTTTTGCTGAGATGTCCCTTCGTTTTGCTGATTGGTTCTGACTAACTTCACCCTCAACG
>JAHRHJ020001881.1:0-16732 GCA_019776745.2 Taxus chinensis
CAAGATCAAAGTTTTACAATACTCATATCAATGTAAAGATTGAATGCCATTTCTCACAAGGATAATTTCAAGCTTAACTACACAAGAACAAGACACTTTATTTCACCATTACCAAACAATACAAGGCAAGAGATCATATCAACTCTCTTTACAAGCAATGTTACACAATTTACAACACATTGGACATTTTTTTACAAGGAACTTCATAATGGTACAGATGAAACTTTTACACTCTTTTCTTCTAGTCTACTCGCATAATCCATCTGCACAAATATTAACTAAAGTCAGTTCGCAAGAACCGAGCATGTTAAGGCTACACAATGCAATAATAAGTTAACAATTAACAATATCAAGAAAAGAATATTCTAAATTCAGAAATGGATTAAAACACAACTCACAACTCCAATATTAATCTCATGAGAGAGAAAACTAAATCATCCAACAAGGAGAAAGTCCAAATACTAGTAAGAACAAAATTACATAAATCAAGGCAAGACCTTATGGGTTGGAAACAAGAAAGTCAAGAGTGTTGATATCTCCTTCCATGTAATGCTATGGGTTACGTGATAGGAATCTAAAATTTACTCCATCCAACTAAAGGGGTCCAAGAGAAGACAAGCGTACTAATTATGATCATAGGCGCAAAGCAAAAAATGACGTTATCCAATTCTTCCAGGGGGCTCCAAAGTAATATGGGTTCGATGCCCTTAAAAGAACGCAACTATAGTTTTGGTTTTAACCAAGGAGTTTACCACTACCTCCTTATCGGATTTCTTAAAACGTAGTACTAGTTAACCACAACAAATCCACTTTTCCAAACGCGTACGAAAGAGACACAGAAAGGGCCATTATTCTACCAACAAACCCTATCCTAATCGTCAACTTCTCTACATAATATAAGGGAAGACTAAACCCAAAAGTCGTTAATAATTTTTTTATATAATCCAGACAATGTCAATAAACATTAAAATAAAAATTGATTTCCCTAACAAGGCCACAAACTAGGACCTTTTTGTAACCAAGTTTGAAGTATACGGTATTCGAGTTCGAAAACAAAGGGATTCGATACGCAGAGGGAAAAACACCAACGATGCCCCAGACTCAAAAGACCTTACCACGAGTACAAGCACAAACCAAGAACCAACGCACATAGCTATCAGGAAGGTTACGCAGTGCAGTCAGGCCTAGAAGTTCTATGGACTCCTTTCCAAAGGTATAGAAGATGGAAAATTTTACCCAATCCATGTGGGCTTATCGAGGAAAAGTCTTAGCAAATATCAAATAGATAAATATAACAGCCACCTATGATATTATCACTGAAATCAGCTGTCATCTAAGAGGAAACGAGTTCACGAGTCCAATGACATGGATTCACCTACAACTTTTGTTTCAGTCCAGCTAGTAATAGGTTGCTTGCGACCCTTAATAAAAATTGTATAAATTTCATTCAGTTAAACTTACAATGTTTCCCCTTGCTTTAATCAAACAAGAGTTTACATCAAGAAATAGGTATAATAATACTCTCAACACGTGGAGGCCAAATAGATGCCAGGTTATCCCTCATCTAGACTAGGTACAACAGTCAACCATGTACAGTTCTAAAACAAACCCCAAATGCCACTTTCTAATCAAACATAAAGTAAGGAATGCCCATAGGCTTAAACAAGTTTCAGACACAACGTCACTATTAATGTACCTTTTAGCAAGACAAGAGAGCCTTAAACAGGAAATGCGTATTTACTCAACCAAAAGAGGTATGTAGGCTTAACCTTCTATTTAGTAACCTTCAATTATAACTACCATCACAGAATTCTTTTAAAAGAGGGTCATATAAGGAAACCAAAACTCAATAATGTTTCCTTCCCTACGAACTAGACTGCCTCACTCAATATTGCAGTAACCCATTTAGACAAATATGAAATAGAGTAAGCTATAAGAGAGGAAGGAACATTCCAAGCAAAATCAGCGAAATTGGAATAAGATTTAAAGGAACAACCACACAATCAGGCAGTGATATAAACAACCATGAAAACATCTAGTCTAGGCGCCATTCAAGAGGAAAGAAAATTCATTTCAAGATACTGAAAGAAGGTAGAAAACTATTACAAGGGGTAGATTTAACATGCCTGGTTTAAAACGCCATCTCCACATGCCTATGATTGTTTCAATGATGTTGCTTGCCTTTAACCCAAAGTGCTTTGCGAGCTCAAGCTAGCGCCACAATCACGCAGTAAAAAACAGCTACAAACCAACCCCATGATTTGAAGCTCGGACACGAGACATATTGATTACACCACGCTCTTGGCTCGGGTAGGCATCTACCGTGATGATACACAACCTTTTCCTTCATCAGATTTGGGGATAGCGTCAAAATATCAGTTTAAACATTGCAGCTGTAGCTTGCTAGATCTGGTTCCTCCATAAATTCCCTCAGACACACTGCATCTGTCATATATGTGAGAACTGTTTTATGATATGTACAGTCTTCAAACTCAACAGAATAACCCACATCATGACCTAGTTTAACACCCATTTCCTGTGCAACTCGAGAAGCCACACTCATTGTTGCGACTCCATGTGGCTGTGTGCACCCAATCTTCCCTAGTTTTGTATACCCTGCTTCATATAAATACTGAGGTATCTGAGTCATCTTCCCTGATCCAGTCTCCCCCACAACAACAACAATCTGATGATCATTTATGACCTGAATCAACTCTTCTCTCAAAGCATCGATGGGAAGCATCTTCCTTTCTTGCTGGAGAGACATTGTTTTTAGCTTAGTATTATCATCATGGTCATCCTCATCCTTATCTCCTTCAAGTACTGATGCCATGATAAACTGAACTTCATCTTCGTCCTCATGTTTATTCAATTCAACACTTTTCTTATTGGCCTCAGCCATGATCTTGCTAATTAAAAAAATATCTACTTAAAACAAACACTAGAGCGAAATCCTAAATGTAAATACCTGTCCACCTGCTTCAGTATCATCAATGCCCTTTGACAAGAATCTGAGCCTTCACGTCCTGTAATAGTTTACTGTTTCCTTAAAAGAAAATCCCTGTGAAAGAAATCTCTAAAAATACATCTCTTTCCCCCCCCCAGTGAAGAACACAAGAATATCTCCTAAAAGCTCTTGCAAGGCAAACTGTGCTTCATGAATATTCAGACAAGATACAGATCCACGACTGAGAGATTCTCTTCCATGCGTTACAGCGTAAAACAAGTAAAGTCTCAATAGAGAATCTCTGTAATAAATTTCATTGGGTCTCCTGGCAACACTCTCACTGTCACTTAATCGATTTTGATGAAAATATCTTAAAGGAGAGCCCCGAATTTTGAGGATGTGTTGATACTGAACAGATAACAGTGCAGTTGGACACCCTGCTTGTTGGAAGCACTTAAAACAGCGTCTACCACAGCTGCAAGATTTGATCGAGCTCCTTCCATGATAAATTCACCACCTGGACAGAAGTGACTTTCCAAAACGAAAATGCAAGACAGCTAAACCAAAACTTTATCTCGTTCTTCTTCTACAGCGGTGAGATTTTGCAACAGCTGGTCATGGCTATGGTCGCGTGCAACCAGAACAGCATTATCAACACCCAAGGCTCCCTGGGGATGCCCTGCAGCACCTGTCACGCTTTACTCATTCTGACCTCTACGAGAAGGGAGGGAGGAACAGGCAGCTGCAACTAGAACAGCATTTAGCATCAAAACACTCGGCCCCCATTCTAACCAGGACCCACCAGGAGGAAAATCATTGTGAAAACAGCCTGAGCGGCCATGGCAAGGAGAGGAACAGCAACAGAAAAGTTCCCAAACACCTGCGACTCCATTGGCCTGGGGTTTTTCCACACCATGGCCTCTCAAATCCCAACAAAACCAACCTCCTTGATCACGCGGCCAAAACATGTCAAGGGGAGCAGTTAGCACGGGGCGAGAGAAATTTACCAATCCAAGGAATTAAAGGAGGTGGGGCGGCTGGCAGAGGTAAGGCTGGCACCAGCAGATAGAATTTGACTTTAAAAATCATGTCCCCCTCCAACCTGCGCCACACACCTACTCTCCCTTCTTTCCCACGCAAACCCTGCTTTCCTTCATTTATTATTTTTACTTATATTTTATTTCATTTCATTAACATCAATAGTAAGTTTGTAACTCAACTATAACATCCGAAGTGCTACTGCGAGCAAACAAGCATACAAAACTATAGAACAAAGTAATAGACCTAGTTTACGCAAAGTCACATTTTAAATTTCGGCATTCTATCTATTTCTGAATTAAATATATCAATCAAACATACAATGACATGGTTCTATCGAACACGGTAGAATATTCATTTTATGACATTACAAATACAACAATAATATTATCTGAAGAAGAAGGTTCCCTCAATTTGGAACTCTATCTCCATGAATGAGAAACCGTCACATAAACAGCATGCGCGTTTACCTGCCATGAACATTATAATTACTAAAATCTTTAATCCATCCACGTTAGTTCACTGACTGGTTAAACTTCGTTGAATTAATATATATGTGATATATGGACAAGATTGCAGTTCAATGGTGAGGATGAAGGTTCGTTAAGTATAAATTCCTTACAATTTTTTTAGATAGATAAAGAAATAAATAAGATCCTGACTTTCCCTAGTCAAAGGAAGGCTTTCGTATACGATATAGATATACCTAAATTTAACGAGAGTAAACAACTGTATGTTAAAGGCTTCGAGTATAAATATACGCTTACTCAACAAGTATTAACAGTTATATATAGTAGGTTTTGATATAGAGATATGTTTATCACACAAATGTTATAAACTATATGTTAAAAGTTTCAATAGAAATATACACATAGTCAACATATACTGCAACAACCCAACAAGGAAAGGGTCACTACGCCATGTGTAGTGCCTCGTTGCAATTTACCCTACTGAGCTGGCGGATGGGTGACATATCATGTCACTTCTTAAATGTCTGTAATCTCCTTTGGTTGGCGTGGGGTTGAAGGCTTTTTTTTTTTTTTTTGTTTTCCTGGCAAGTGGGGGGGTGCCGTGAAGAAGAATATGTCCTTGTACAGCCGCTACAGGGCAGAGAAGTCAAAGCATATCCCAGAAAATCCGTGGTTTCCAGTGAGAGTGAGGTGTGACAGCTGCAGGGCGATCCCAAGGCACCGCCGGTGTTGATCCTGATGTTCTAGATGCACGCAACCTCAACCATGTTCTATTGTTGCAAAATCCCGTAGCTGTTTTGAGCGCTTCCAATGTGCAGGTTGTCCACTATGTTGTTATCTGTTCAGTTCGACTGCATCCTCAGACTCGGGTTCTCCCTTCTGGCTATGTTCCTCAGATCGGCGAAGTGACAATGAAAGTGTTGCAAGGGCAACGTGTTGGCGGGTTGACCTTCTTTGGTGTTTTTTCCATTCTGTTTCTGGTTGCACGCGACCACAGGTGCCATGATCGGCTGTTGCAAAATCTCGCCACTGTGGTAGAAGAACGGGATAAAGTTTTTGGTTGAGCTGTCTCACCTTTGCATTTTGGGAAGTCGCTTCTGTCCAGGTGACAGATCTTGCGTGGAAGAAGCTCGGACAAACCTTGAGGCAAGTTTTACAATGAGGCTGAGATCGTGTTCACCACTGTTCCTTGCTGTTCTGGCCATGGGTTTGATATGGCGGTTACAGTTGAAGCTACAAGATCAGTTGAAAGCTACATGCTAGGGAGGTAGGCGTGTTACCCCCCATGTTCATTGGGTGCTGTATGGTGTGTTCTTGTTCGGGATCCACAGCAACTGCCCGCATCATTCATTAGCTTGGCAGCAGGCATGTGCTGTAGTAGAAGTTTTGTTTGAGCGCTCCAACCAACGGGTTGTCCAACTTCCTTGTTGTCTGTTCAGTACAGAATGCATCCTCAAATTTGAGATTCTCCTACCAGATATTTTTTATCAAAATCGATTAAGTGACAGTGTGGCTGTTACCAGGAGATCTGATGAAATTTATTTTTCAAAGATTCTCTCTAGAGATCTTCTTGCTGTTTGATGTAACCCATGGGAGAGGACCTCTTAGAGGCGGATCTGTTTCATATCAAAGTTGCACACAGAAAGGAATGGCACCCAAATCTCGGCTTTCAACATATAAGGTATACTAGATGTCTGGTTGCTATCTTTCTGACATTCTTCATGCATTTGATACTGCTGTTGAAGACGGTGTGGATGTGATTTCTCTATTCTGTGGGCGGGGATGCTGTGCCATATTATCTAGATAGTATTGTAATGGGTGACAACAATGGGGCGAGGACCTTAGACAGGGATTTCCCTGCAAACATTTTTTTTTTTTTTTGGGTAATGGAAAACCATCAGGGGAGTGTCCTTGTTTAGTAGAAAGGCTAATTTGGGGTCTGATTTTGTGCCATTGATCTATGCTGGAGACATCTCTGTTGAAATTATCACACTTTCAAGCTACAGCTGAAATGCTGCACCGAGAGTTTGATGCTGTCCCCAAATCTGATGAAGGAAAAGGTTGTGTATCATCACACCCGGTAGATGCCTACCCGAGCCAGGAGCGTGGTGTAATCAATATGTCTCGTGTCCGAGCTTCAAATCATGGGGGTTGGTTTGTAGCTGTTTTTCACTGCGTGGTTGTGGCGCTAGCTCGAGCTCGCAAAGCACCTTGGGTTAAAGGCAAGCAACGACATTGAAACAATCATATGCATGGAGTTGGCGTTTTAAACCAGGCATGTTAAATCTACCCCTTGTAATAGTTTTCTACCTTCTTTCAGTATCTTGAAATGAATTTTCTATCCTCTTGAATGGCACCTAGACTAGATGTTTTCGTGGTTGTTTATATCACTGCCTGATTGTGTGGTTGTTCCTTTAAATCTTATTCCAATTTCGCTGATTTTGCTTGGAATGTTCCTTCCTCTCTTATAGCTTACTCTTTTTCATATTTGTCAAAAGGGGTTACTGCATTATTAAGTGATGCAGTCTAGTTCGTAGGGAAGGAAACATTATTGAGTTTTGTTTTCTTATACAACTTTCTTTTAAAAAGAATTCTGTGATGGTGATTATAATTGAAGGTTACTAAATAGAAGGTTAAGCCTACATACCTCTTTTGGTTGAATAAATATGCATTTCCTGTTTAGGGCTCTCTTGTTTTGCTAAAAGGTACATTAATAGTGACGTTGTGTCTGAAACTTGTTTAAGCCTATGGGCATTCCTTACTTTATGTTTGATTAGAAAATGGCATTTGGGGTTTGTTTTAGAACTGTATATGGTTGACTGTTGTACCTAGTCTAGATGAGGGATAACCTGGCATCTATTTTGGCCTCCACGTGTTGAGAGTATTACTATACCTAATTCTTGATGTAAACTCTTGTATGATTAAAGCAAGGGGAAACATTGTAAATTTAACTGAATGAAATCTTTACAATTTTTATTAAGGGTCGCAAGCAAGCTATTACTAGCTAGACTGAAACAAAAGTTGTAGGTGAATCCATGGTACTGGACTCGTGAACTCGTTTCCTGTTAGATGACAGCTGATTTCAGTGATAATATCATAGGTGGTTGTTATATTTATCTGTTTGATATTTGCTAAGACTTTTCCTCGATAAGCCCACATGGATCGGGTAAAATTTTCCATCTTCTATACCTTTAGCAAGGAGTCCATAGAACTTCTAGGCCTGACTGCACTGCGTAACCTTCCTGATAGCTATGTGCGTTGGTTCTTGGTTTGTGCTTGTACTTGTGGTAAGGTCTTTTGAGTCTGGGGCATCGTTGGTGTTTTGCCCTCTGCGTATCGAATCCCTTTGTTTTCGAACTCGAATACCGTATACTTCAAACTTGGTTACTAAAAGGTCCCATTTTGTGGCCTTGTTAGGGAAATCAATTTTTATTTTAATGTTTTTAACATTGTCTGAATTATATAAAAATTATTAACGACTTTTGGGTTTAGTCTTCCCTTATATTATGTAGAGAAGTTGATGATTAGGATAGGGGTTTTTGGTAGAATAATGGCCCTTTTTGTGTCTCATTTGTATGTGTTTGGAAGGGTGGATTTGTTTTGGTTGCTAGTACTACGTTTTAAGAAATCCTGATAAGGAGGTAGTGGTAAACTCCTTGGTTAAAACCAAAACTATAGTTGTGTTCTTTTAAGGGCGTTGAACCCATATTACTTCGAAGCCCCTCTGGAAGAATTGGATAACGTCATTTTTGCTTCCCGCCTACGGTCATAATTAGTACGCTTTGTCTTCTCTTGGACCCCTTTAGTTGGATGGAGTAAATTTTGGATTCCAATCACGTAACCCATAGGATTCATGAAGGAGATATCAACACTCTTGACTTTCTTGTTCCCAACCCGTAAGGTCTTGCCTTGATTTATGTAATTTTGTTCTTACTAGTATTTGGACTTTCTCCTTGTTGGATAATTTTAGTTTTCTCTCTCATGAGATTAATACTGGAGTTGTGAGTTGTGTTTTAATCCATTTCTGAATTTAGAATATTCCTTTCTTGATATTGTTAATTGTTAGCTTACTATTGCATTGTGTAGCCTTAACATGCTCAGTTCTTGCGAACTGACTTTAGTTAATATTTGTGCAGATGGATTATGCGAGTAGACTAGAAGAAAAGAGTGTAAAAGTTTCATCTGTACCATTATGAAGTTCCTTGTAAAAATGTCACTCGTGTTGAAATTATTGCTATGATTCTTGATATGGATTTGGAAGGCCTCTTGCCTTGGATTTTTAGTTAATGTGTTATAAAGTTTCTTTGTCCTGTTGTACTAAGATTGTAATTATCTTTGTGAGAAATAATATTTCAATCTTCACCTTGTTATGAGCATTCTTTTGGTGATATCATTTACAGTCAAGAAAATTTTGTAGCATGGCTTGGCTTATTTTGTTACCTTCTTGTTCTTGACCCAAGTGAAATCCAATCTCTTGACTCCTTTGGTTCACATTGCCATGTTGAATGGAAATGTTATAACCGTGGTTTTTCATTCTTGTTAAATAACAATAATTTCTTCTTTCAGGTCATAATGCTTATTGGTTTAGTAACCCTCCATGGTAATAGTATCAATGTTATTCTAGGCATATTTTAGTGGGTTGAAACCCCCTTTTTCTAAAGATATTCAAAGATAAATGAAGAGGAATACATAGATGAATAAATAAAGAAGATAATAATGAAGTTGTATTTGGTTGATAAAATTAAAGAGTCTTTAATTGGAAAGAAAGTGTTTATATAATGATGTAAAAAAAAAAAAAAAACCTACCATTGCTAACCTTAAGCTATGGATTATATATTGTCCTCTTGTTGGGAAACGTTAATTAATTTTTTTAAAGTAATATCACTATTGGCTTTTGGGGATATTGGTAGATCTTATCTAGTACAGGAGTTTGAAAAAAAAAAAAAAAACATTAAGTAAAATGCTTCCCATGTTGGGAACCCCTGTGTAACCCCCAACGAACTTAATCAAGATGATTTTTAAATGAAGCTTTTACCAAAATTCAATTGAACTCTTAAGACTCATTAAAAGACCGGTTAATAACTAAATAGATCATAACAAAATAAATTATCTTCTCTCTCTACCAACCATTACCATGGTACCTTGTAGTCCTTGTCCATGCTATGATAAATTTTTAATTCTTAAAGATGATTAGGGTTCTGAACCTTATCGATACTCCTCTCCTTTTGATCTTACGCTTGCCTCCTTATGCAATGTGGGTATGAAATGAGTTTCAGTAGTGGGGGTTTAGATAGTTAGCCCTATGGAATTGCTTACCTCCTGGTTTTGTAAACAAATTGATCAAGGAATTTTCATATCATAGGTGATCCTAGGATAGTCCCTCAATTTATATGAAAGAAAAGAATCCCATACCATAAGAAGAATTGTAAGAAACACATCATGAACCTTCTAGGTCCCAAGTCAAGTCTTGGTAGACCATCAGTGAATAATAACCTTAAGAAGATTTTCTCAGTGGGACATCCTGAGCTGCAACCTTGTATTGTGGTTGGTCTTTCGAGGTGTCTTACCAGGAGAAGAATGAATTGTCCTTGATGGGTGTGAATGTTCCGTGCTGTCTTTGTGGTCATACTTGCATCTAGTTATTCACTTATTTAGTTGTAACCTTGGTGATGGCATGTTGTGTCATGTTATGTGTCAAGCAAGTCAAAAAAAATTTTTATCCTGTCTTTTATGGTGTTGTTCATGTGTGTGTGATTATTTGGGTCATTACAGATACATAAATTCCTACTCCTAGGTAGAAATACCATACATATGATGATTTCATTGTAGATGATTCATATTTTTTAGGCACATTCCTATTTTATTTTTAAATGTTATTATAAAACTTCATTGAACTTCATGTATTTTTTTTCATGTCTATATTACATTGTGCAAGCTTATTGCTAGTTCTAAAGAGTTATACATATATCTATATATAATTTAAAATTTAACTCTAACATCATGTAGCACATGAGAATTCTAAATCACTACTCTCACTATCTTAGTGGTTCCAACTAGAGGTCGATGTATATAAATCGTTGCTAAATTTTTTTGCATGCATGTCAATTAAATCCTAATTTAAATGTCATAAGAACCTATAAATAAATGAGTACGTTTAAACTATACAAAATTTATACATATTAGACAAATGGTTTAAAAACCTAAAGAGACATTTTAAAATATCCACACCTGTATTAATAATTCTAATAAAATATATATTAGATAAGAATTATAATTTTAAATATCTCTAAAACCATTACATCGTAACTACTAATACTCTTAGTTATATCCTTAATGGCAGGTGTATATAGGCTTGAAATTTAAAACTAATTTATTTTAAGTTGACCAATTATCAATGACGGATAGGGTGCTTACATCATGTCATATTACCAAAATTATATATTTATTATGACATTTTTCAAATAAATTGCTTAAAAATGTACTGATTGGATGATAGCTAAATTATATAGCATTCAAGCCTGTAATCTAATTAATTTACCATGCAATTGCATCCAAGTAAATTAACATCTTCACTATTAGTTGTAAACATTTCTAATTATAAAATTGATTAATAAATATTACTAGTACAATATTAGAATTAACAAAAGATGCTTCATAATAGGATTCTATGATATTCAATATCACAAATCAAGTTGACTATGTAAATAATAGCTCTAACTTTTAAATATCACACAACTATGTAATTACTGCTGAAATAGATATATGATAACTTGGGGTAAACACATTGAGGTTGTGGATTATTCAGTTCGAGTACTACAACATGTATTTAGCCTATAATATACATAAGAACTTCTCTTTGATTTACATTATGCTGCCATGGATTGCATTCTGTGAGAAGACGTGTTGCGGTACACGCCGCAATACATAAATCATGTCTTATGCCAACTTTGCCCTAACAATGGTATATTGGCATATTAGAAATGTAGATGTCCGACTTGCCCTGACATATCAATGTAAAAAGGAATGTTTTTTTTGAGCCAAGTACTTAAAATTGACCTTCTACAATTATGGAAACTCTCATATCTACATCCTCTTAGACGCCAATGCAGAGAATATGAATCACTTTTTTCTAATCGTTTATCAAGACCAGAATCTCTGTTATGTTTGAAAACAAATCAGCCAATTGAGTATTGGGAACAAAATACCAAACTTTTTAGAACTATTTTGATAACCAAATATTTTTCTAAAAAAATCTCACATGAAACCCGTACTTTAATAGGTCTACAATAACTATTGTCCAAAATTGTATGAAAGCATCATCCGGAAATGATATTCATTCTCACAAGTCATTTCAAGTTCACGCATTATTGTGCAACTATAAGTTTTCAATGTCGATTTCTTGCATCCCAAATTTGGAGATCAACTAAATTCCTATTTTCCTATGGTATTAAATACCATACATTTATAATAATGCAATGTAGCATCATTCGATATTTACGATTTAGGCCCACTAGATATGTGAGGATTTAAATATTGTAAAACTTCATTGAACTTGTGTATTATTCTGTTTGTTAACACTTGGATCTCAAATAAAGTACATTGTATGCAATGCCTTATGCATACCTTAAAGAGTTACCCAACAATATATTTATCTCTGCAGAAGTGAAACTTAAAATGCTTTTCTGAGATCGAACCCTGTAGCACATCTTCAAGTCTATTTGTGAAGATCTTTAGTGATCTCACTATATTATGAGTTGCAACTAGAAATTGGAGGATATTCATATAAAATAAATTTTTTTTGAATGCTAATGTGAATTACAATCCTAATTTTAGGGATGTGATGAGTTTCTTTCCAAATATATGTTCTAGATTACATCTATAACACTCATCAAATATTCTCCAACATATTGTAGAAACCCTAATAAAATGCCTAGACATCTTTAATGAATGTTTAGACTCTATGTGTAATACTTCTTGATTAGAAATAGCAAATTAATAAGAGTTATTATTAGACATATATTCTGCAACCATAACATTCGGAACTAACATACCCTTAGTTATTTCTAATATAGTCACGCACTCAGAGATCATTTATCTCGTACATATTTTAAGAAATTCCTCAACAATTGATGTGTGTACATGACAAGTACATGAAATACATATTCTACTTATAACAATATCATTTAAATGTTTTTGCTCAATCCCAAGTCATCTAGTGTTCTTGATAGCTCTCTATACTAATTTTGTACTAATTAATTGTGTCTTACGATATGCATACTCTCGTAAAAATTTGGTGTTTTTTTTCAGCCGAGTCAAATGACTCTACTTTTACTTTCATTAATAAGTGCATCTTCTATGTTTCTTGTGACTCTTCATTAGTGACTACTAGACTTTTCAATATCACAAATCTCTACCTCATGAAAATAATGACCCTATTAAATCATACTCAAATATGCGCCGTTAAATACGTCATATCATGAATGTACTTCTTTTAGCTCTACATCGCATTTATACTATACTTTTTTCAAAATAATTAGATCTATTTAGTTATTACACTTTCTTTAAATTTGAATACAATGGCAACCCAAGGTGTTGTCGGTAGGGATTTTAATATGTTTATGAATTGTTAACACATTAATATTTATATTTAAATGTAATGTAACCATTTGAATATGATGTAGAACATTTTTCTTGGTTTAAAAAAGACTCAATTATAAAAAAATACTAATATCTTAGACATATGACAAAGTAGAAAGACTTTTTTGTAATGTTATAAGAATTCAGTGAATCTCTAAGTAGTTAGATGGAAACTATTTTTACGTTCAACATTAGGCCAAATATTTTAAAACTATTTATAATAGCCTAATAAGACATTCTATTGGCAAATCGACATGAGAACACAATTTATAGGATCTACATAACTATTGTAAAAAAAACTCAATCAATTGATATTCATCATTACAAGTTTTTCAAAGTTCAAATTTATGTTCTTTTTTCAATAGGATCCAAAGGAGATCAATAAATTCCTACTCCTAGGTAGAAATACCATACATATGATAGGTTATATGTTAAATATTCATATTTTCTTATGCACACTCCTATTTTATTTTTAAATGGTATTATAAAACTTCATTGAACTTCTGAACATATTTTTTTCACGTCTATATTATCATTGTGCAAGCTTATTGCTAGTTCTAAAGAATACATAACTTTCTATATATAATTTAAAATCTAACTCCAACATCATGTAGCACATGAGAATCTAAATCACTACTCTCACTATGATTGTGGTTCCAACTAGTCAAAGGTCGATGTATAAAACAATTAGCTAAACTTTTTTGCATGCATGTCAATTAAATCCTGATTTAAATGTGATAAGAACCTATAAATAAATAAGTACATCTTAAACTCCCATACTAAAATGTTATACATATTAACAAATAATAAAAACCTAAAGAGACATTTTAAAATTTGCAACATCCTTGTATTAATAATTCTAATAAAATATATTACTAAGAATTCCGAATTTTAAATATCTCTAAAACCATTACATCATAACTACGGCAATACTCTTATGGTTATTTTAATATAGTCATGCACTTGGAAATTTATAAATGACTTATGCTCAAAGTATATATTTTAATATTGTCATTGGATACTATTATTTAGAATATAATTTCATCATTAAATGCAATCTTGAAAGAAAAAGACTTTTCCCTCGTAGGTTGCCCGATTCATATGTCATCGTAATAGGAAATGGTGAGTAGGGATAAATGTTGAATAGGGTCTTTGTATCCTCTACTTGTATGCTGAGAAAAATACTAGAATTTTCATGACTTGAATGCATTGGTGGAATACATAGTTCAGATCAAAGGAAAAAAATAGTCAATTCCGCATATCAAAAATCAATCGAATGGTGAACAATGGTAAAGACCCTAGATCACCATTAGCGGATCTCCCACTACACCTTATTTTAATCACAAAATATTATCAAATCACATGAAATAGTTATTTTCTGAAAGAAAAGGTAGCCCTGTCTAACTGATAGCCATCGGCACTGTGGATTTCTTGCTTTCACCCTCAATTTATAGATCATCGTCACAACACATGAATTTTCAAAAAATTCTGAAGGCCTTGTCCTGGGCTACACAGTTAATAAGGCATAGTAGAGAATGATTATATGTGTCTCTATGTTTACCACCCTTTCTTGATTTAATGCAAATGCAGCGAGTGGTGCGGCCAAGGGATTAGATGCTACCCATGGATGCCTGACTTTTAAGTCTGCCTGGGGAGTATGCCCTAGTGGTCAAAATCTGGGCCAATCTTTGGCATATATATAATTTTTTGAGAATTTAATTTGTGATCTTTGTAGAACACGAGCCAAGAATAGAATCTAAACCGATCTCACAAGGAGATTCCGAGTTAAGAATTCCCAGTCAGCTCTATTTCTATGCATTGAAATTTGGAGCGTTTCTTAATTTTGATGAGGGTAGATATATAAAAAATAAAGGGAACATCTCCAGCTCCAGAAAATTAAATACCCAATCCTTTCAAATCACAGAAATGTGTGGCAGACCCAAAACCACTACCTACACGCATATTGCCATATTGTTTGCATTCTCAACGAAAATGCACAAAATTGGTTCCATTGGAATTGTGGCTCTTAGCCCGATGCAAAAAAAAATCAATAAATTCATAATTTGATGAATATTCGATGGTGATTTTGCATAAAACTTTCCCCAATTCAGAAAAGTGTTTTAATTAGTAGTTGGGGATGCATTTAATGAAGCATGGGAATACATTTTTCACTGCTGCAAGCTATGGGACAGTATGGGGAGCCTTTTTCAAGTAACACACAATCATTTCACTCCATTTAATGCCTCTTACAAGTGGTTGAAGGACAGATTTTGGGATTTCCATTTTCCCCTTCTCTCTCTCTTCTCATTTTCTTATAAATTGGAGTGTTGGGATCATTGTAAAAGGGGTAGTTTTTGTAGCAAATCTCTGCCAAAATTGCTTTGTGAAGCCAATATGCTGCTGGCCCTTGTTGTGGACTCCTTCCATGGCGATCCATGCCCTTATCTTGTAACCGATTGAATTGTGCATATCAGGAAGCAATAAAATATGAGTTTGTGGATGCATCTTCCCATCCTGTGTTTTCTTGCATTCTTCTTTCCCCTTCAACCTTTATTACAAGAATACTGTCTCTATTTTTATGTTCTTGTAGGGATCCATTATCATTGTGTATGTTTGAAATGTTGTTTTAATGCATTTTGCTAGATTATGGAGCACTGCCATCACCCCTTCTAGTGTGCACTTTGCTTCTGTATCTCACGCATTGGAAGACTACTCTCACACCCTCCTTTTCTAGTGTATCACCGCTTTAGTGTAGGCTTTCATTTTATGCATTTCTCTCTCCTTGGTCCCTTGGAAAGTTAGATTAGAATAGGTAGTTTACCTTGCGTCATAGTAGATTGTGGTAGGTAGTTTAAGAGCAAGAACTAGCTTTCTCTGGAGGTCCATCTCAAGTAGCAAGTCCCACAACTTGGAGATAGCACCCATGTTATCCAATCACACCGTGAGTTCAAGTATATGCACTTGTATGAACATAGGGGTGCTGTGATTTGGTGATAACAGTATGTATGACACATTTCCCAATGGGCACCATATATATTGTGTTTCGCGGATACCTTAGGCATAGGAGAGAATGATTATATGTGTCTCTATGTTTACCACCCTTTGTTGATTTAATGCAAATGCATAGTTTTTGTAGTGAGTGGTGCGGCCAAAGGATTAGATGCTACCCATGGATGCCTGAGTATGCCCTACTGGTCAAAATCTGGGCCAATCTTTGGCATATATATAATTTTTTGAGAATTGAATTTGTGATCTTTGTAGAACACTAGCCAAGAATAGAATCTAAACCGATCTCATAAGGAGATTTCGAGTTAAGAATTCTCGTCAGCTCATTTCTATGCATTGCATTTGGAGCGTCACAAAGTTGAAGATTTCAGTCGCGGTAGATGTATTTAAATAAAAGAAACATATTCAGCTCCAGTTAGTTAATGCTCATTCCCGTCAAATGACACAAAACACCTGCCAGACCCAAAATAGCTTCCCGCACTCAGAAGGCCATAACTTTTGCATTTCTCAACAAAATCACACAAAATTGGTACCGTTGGAATTTTGGTTCCAAGCCCGAGGCACAACAATCAAGAAATTATGGATTTGATGAGAAATCAGAGGGGATTTTTCATAAAACTTGGCCGGGTTCATA
>JAHRHJ020001882.1:0-16732 GCA_019776745.2 Taxus chinensis
CCTGTCACGGTTCTGGGGCTGGGTTTAGATTCTGGGTTATTTAGGTCCACTAGTGGGTGGTTTGTTGGGTATGTCTTGGTCAAGGTGTAAACACAGAGATCCGTGACATCGACTAAATGAATGATGTGTTTTAGGTAGAACTAATGATGGTGTATGTGTATCGATGTTGGTATGGTTCGGGGTGAAAGAAACTCCAATATGTTAAATGGTAGGGGCGATCTGAACGAATAAATTTTGGTCGGTGAAACGGGGGTTTTGTGAGATCTTAGGCATCTCAGAAGTTAACCATACGGTGAGAATAGGTGATTTTTTTGGGTGTGGGTGAAAGCGTCTTTGGATTTAACAATGAGTTGGTGATGGATGTAATAAGCAGCAAAGAATAGATTTAACATGAGAATAAATATTACTAACTGAAATAAACTATATTGTGAGGTCCGTACTTACTATGTTAGAATTTGATGGCTGAGTTGGTGGGGTTTTTGATCAGGAATACATGTATGGTCCCATAGTGGTGCTTTCCGGATGCTCCCATGGAATGCGAATGGTTTCTCTGATTGTATGCTGGTGATGGCTCTGGAATGTCTGGATCCTCAAGGATGTTGTCTTTTCTGGCATGCTCTCTGAATCTCCTTCTTTGCTCCTCATAAAATGTGTCAACCTAGAAATAAGGTTACCAAAGGAATAAAAGGTTACTAATATGGTTCTGGGTTGAATCGGCGGTCGGTTCAATAGGTGGACCGGCGTCAGTTAGGCGGGATTCCCAGGTTTTTAAAATGGGAGATCATGGAATGATTTCGCTAGATCTCTCCTATTCATCCAGAAGAGTGGGCGTTACCCTTTCTATGTTAGATTTTTGTTAGAGGGGGTAGGATTTGATTTTTAAGGTTTTAGTGAGTCTTATTTAATTATGTAAACCTACTAGAATAGACTTAGTGTGAGGTGTCTAGTGGGTGTTGGGGTGGGGGATTATCCTAATTAGTGGTAATTAATACTAACTTTGTGAGGAAATGATTAATTTATTATTATATTAGTGTGGGTTATAGGGGTCTGGTTAGGTGGATGTATTCAAGTTGATTATTTAATGAAGGGTCAAGGAGCATGTGACCCAATTTTGGTGTCTACAATACCACTCGGTCTACCACCATCCAAGCACCCCCTTCCTAAGAGAATGTTGTCGGGCCACTAGGGGGTTTATAATTGAGGACCAACATGCTTCTAATGTCGTTGTCAAGGACTTCTTGAGATGCCAAAAAAAAAATTATAAATTTGATAAGAATTTTGGCTTTTAGCATGTGAATTCCGGTCAACAACTCTTCTGGCGTCATTTTTGGGGACTTCTTAAGTTGCCGGTGATTTCTTGATATAAGTTTATATGTATTTTAGATTTCAAAGTGTGAATTACCTATCAACATGCTTTTGGCATCATTGTTGAGGACCAGAAGACATATTTTTATAGAGATTTTCCAAAATTAGGAAAATATAAATCAAGTCTGCAAAGTATCATCCATAAATTTCTAGATACAAAAATGCTTTCCATAAAACTTTAGCTTCTGTGAGTATACTAAGGGATTGATAACTAGGAAAATTTGGGAAATTCATAAAGATCTACAAATCTTAAGCTCCCAGTTTGTGAAGCTATCCTTTCAAAATCATTTTGAGTTAATCTATACATATAAGGTACAAGGCCTTAGTGGTGGCTCCGTATTTCAAAGAAAATATAGGTTATACCAGTGCAAATCTTCTATACACCTTGTTGATTAAGTCTACCCTTTGAAAAGTTGGAAGGATGAAGATATTTTTTCAAGTCTGATCCCACCAGAATATTACTCCTAAAACTAGAGAATACACAGTCACAAAGGAAGCAGATCTAGAAACCATTGGGTGGTCAAAAGTCAGAAGAAAATATTTTTCAACCTACTAGATTTGATCCACCTTTGGCTGGAGGATTACTCTAGCACATCTGACAGCTCATATCTAGGTAATATTTAATCATATTTACATTCTTTGTTTCAAAAAGCTTCAACATTTGTAAATAATAAAGGTACTCCTCATCTTCCTTATTTGTTGACTCTTGAGAATAAATTATTTTGTTAAACTAATTCCCTAAAGGATTCCCATTTTGTGGATCATATTCCTCTACCTCAGAGACCTCCATTTCCCCACCATTTCAACCCTCCTTTTGAAATTCCTCCACAAAATAATATGGAATAACCTCCACCAAGGGCTCCTTTTATACTCACCACTTATAGACCAATAAGGTTCATTTGAATGGTGGGCTATCCTGATGAAATACCAAATGAAATTAGAAGAAGGTTGCCTAGATTTCAAGGGAATAATCTTATAAGTGGGGATCAGCATTTTAGATATTTTCATAATTTTATGGATGACTATGAAGTAGAGCATGAATATTTTTATATTAAGTTATTCATACATACATTAGAAGAATATGTCAAGGAATGGTTAAATTTGCTACCTACAAATTAAATTGATTCTTGGATAGAAATGAAGAATGCAGTCAGACTCCAATATGGTAATAAGACTGACCCTAACTTTCATTTATTAGAGTTTGAAAATATCAAAAATAATCCTAATGAGTATGTGCAAGACTTTAATACTAGGTTCAATAAAACTTTGACTATATTTCCTATTAATCTAAGGTCTAGTGATGATTCTTTCCTGATTAAATACTCAAATGCCTTTGATAAAAAGCAACTTATTATTTGGGGGATAAAAATCCTAGAAATTTAAGGCAGGCTTTCTCTATGGCTATCTAAATTGAGAACAATATTAAATCATTTGGAAAGCCTCCAAAAAGGGAAGGTGTCAATTTAATTAATCTAGAGAAGCCACGGGCAAATAAGGTAGTGGACTTAGAAGAAGTGGTTAAAAAATTGGCTAGAGCAGTCAAAAAAATTTCATACAAGCTTGCTAAAGAAGAGAAAGGATTAGTTTCAAATCCTTAAAATCAGCACCAATCCTAAGAAAAAAATATATTTGGGAATCATCCCAAATTAGATCATTGGGATGATGATAGAAGAAAGGGACCTGTGGGTTTAGGAAGTAAGTAGTGAGCTTTCAGAGATAATAAAACAATCTCAGATCCATTGACAGCAAAGGGTATCAATGGTAAAGGAAGACCACATCATTGAATGGTGTGATAAATGTTTATTGTCACATCCCCCTTGTGAGTATATTGTCATAGATGATGATGTTACCGATAAAGCTAGTTTTGATGATATATGCATAATGGAGTGTCCAAAATATTCAATGCAAGGAGCCACTTCAACTGATCTATTGTGTGATAAAAATGTGAAGGACTTTTAGGCTCACATAAATAAGGTATTTTCCCTCCCTTATATAGTTCATGCTGATATAGATACGGCTCAATCATTTGAGCTTCCAAATCATGACTTTGAGTATTTAAGAGCTTTAATGATTAAAAATTATGATGGTGGAATCCCTTCTGAAGAGGATAGGAAACTATTAATGAATGTTATTGTTTCTCAAGAAAAGTAGTATAACCTTTGGTATAGACAAGTTAAAGGACTTTTCCCTAATCCTAAACCAAAAATTCCTCTCTTGACCAACATCCCCAAATATTCCCTCAAAAGAAGTTTGACTGATAAAGTTCCTATCAATACTTCAAGACTAAGTACTTTTGCATCCACCCAAGCAATAAGGGATGACATCCCATCAAAAAAATATTGTCACCCTTGCCTCTAATATAACCCTTTCAAAGTATGCTATATGTGATATGGGTCAAATTCTAATTCAAATAAAGATTACTTTCCCAATTATGGAATTACTTAGAAATTTAGAGCATATGAAAAGAACATTTGAATACTTGGGGCTGAAGGATGATATGGTTGTCAAAGAAATGGGTAAAAATAATGTAGTAACTCCCCCTAGTGTTGCTGAAGTTGAGATAAAGGAAGACTCAAAGAATATGGAAGAACTCCTAGAAGTATATTTAGGTACTTCCTTGGTTGAATCACAATTAGATGTTGATCCTTTCTTCACTAATCTGATTTTCAATGAACGAATTCTTCACAATTGTATGTTTGATTCAGGAACTTCATGTAATATCATGCCTTTAAAGATCACGAATGAATTGGACATCAAAATAACACTAGACTTTGAGAGATGTTATGCTATCAATTCAATATAAGTACTTGTTGTTGGATATGTCAGATGTTTAGTAGTACATCTTACTACTTTTCTTGGCAAATATTTAACCATGAATATGTTTATAGTTGACTGCACTATTAAATGGGGTATGTTGCTATCAAGAAAATGGGTTATCAGTGTAGGAGGTAGTGTTCATTTGAACATGTTTTATACCTCTATACCATTGGAAGGGAAGTTAGTCAAATAAAGAGGAGAAAATAAAATGTTCCATCTTATTAAGGATCCCATGAATGCCTCTCATGAGGTATTATTTGTTGATACAGAGTTGGGTAACTTCATAGGCTATGCAGATCTTGAAAATCATTATATGGATACTAATGCACCCCTTGAAGATGCCAATGGCCCCTAGACCATGACTTTTGATGGAGCATGTTCCAATGTTGGAAATGGAGCTAGAGTGGTTCTAACTTCTCCAAATCAAGGTTCTTTTAATTTTTCTTTCAAATTGAAGTTTGAATGTACCAACAACAATGTTGAATATGAAGCATTGTTCCTTAGTTTAATATTTACATGGAAACATGGGATTAAGAACATTATTATCAAAAGATATTATTAATTAGTTGTAAAGAAAATCAGGAAATTATATGCAAATAAAAACTAAAGGCTGAGACAATATAAGCATGCAATTTGGGATCTCATAAAGTTATTTGACTCTTTTAATATCGTTTATCGTGAGAGAACTCAAAATGCAGCAGCTAAAAAAATTCTTTCTTAGCCTCTCAGTATGATAATGAGACAATGTCCCCTTACTGAAATTATGAAGTAGAATTGCTAGTCAGAACTTTAGTTCCTGACAACATTCAACATTGGCAAGTTTTTGAGGATGATGCCCAATTTTAGAGGTTCTTAAATTGTAAAGATGAGTTCACAAATCAACTCATTGAATTGGAACCTATGGTAGTGTTATGTGAAGGAAAGAATACCCTCTTTGGAAAATATGTAATTCAATTCAAGACAAATATTATTCCTAGAGGACTTGTCAACCTAGAATCAAATTTTGATAGTACAGACCAAGTTGTGAGCAATCCTATCCATGCACTTAGGGATGTTGAAGAGTGTAATTTGGGAACCTCCCAAAATCATAGAAAGGTATGGTTGAGGAGCAATATGAATAAAAAAGAAAAGAAATCTTATGCCAAATTTCTAAAGATATATCGGGATTGTTTAGCATAGTCTTATCTAGAGCTGAAATCTTACAAAGAAGACATCAGGATTAGAAAACATACTTTCTTTCTTAAAGACTTAGAGGGACATTTATTAGATTTGCATTTCAATGGCAAGCATCTCAAACACTTCTTAGACTAAGCCAGAGGGTTGGGTATGATCATTCTACAGTACGTAGTTTTGTTTTTTTTTTATGTTTTCCTTTGTTTGTGTTGTTGTTTCCCTTTTTGTGCTCTGGTCTACAATGACCAAATTTTGAGATATGTCAGTATTTTGGTATGCATGTTATGTATCTTTTAAGAAATCCTTGTGTGTTTTTTCTCCCTAAATCCTTACCTAATGGATTAGGCATTTGGTCATTGTTCTTGTGGCACCCACATGGGGTGCCCATCCACAAGTAGGATCCATTTTTGGTACTCAATCTAGGTACATGGATTAAGATGGTCTTTTTCCTATATTCTTCGTAAGATGTAAGTATTATGTGTGCTTCATATTGTTCCCCTTTCTTCAAAGTTCAGTCAAAATAAAAAATACTTATCAATTTGTAATAAATTTTGTGCCTTGTCAAAATAAAAAGAAAGGATTCAGCAAAAATGTTGGATTACAATGAAATGAAATATTTTAATGATGTCCACGAGACTGAAGAGTCAATGGGGCAAAAATTTAAGACTTAAAGATAAATTAAGACTCTTTTCAATATCATATCTTCTACTATGAATCTTGAGCATGAAACCCGTGATCTTTTCAAAGTCTTGCTTCTTCGACTGGCACATAAAATTCCCTAGGGACTGGTTAATGAACTAGTTGATCAAATTATAAAAGCTTCAGACTTGCGGGTGATCGGGATATGTTTTCATATTTTACAAATTTAAAAACATAAAATCAACACCGAATGGAAAATTTAAATACACTTAGCCATTTAAAAAATCTTGGGAAGTTTAAATGGCTGTCAAAAATATATATAGCCAATTCAAATACACGCAAATTAGAGGAAACATGGCAATATTTTGTGCCTCTCTAAGCCATTAGGGTTTCATGAACTTCAAGCCCGTGGAATAAACCAAGTT
Source organism: Taxus chinensis (assembly GCA_019776745.2). Lineage (NCBI taxonomy): Eukaryota > Viridiplantae > Streptophyta > Pinopsida > Cupressales > Taxaceae > Taxus > Taxus chinensis. Next base: position 6,420 of record JAHRHJ020001882.1, read on the forward strand.
TCATAAGGCTTCAGGTCCACATCGGGGCAAACAAAATCAGCATGGTCAGAAAAAAAAAAATGGTGGAATTAAGGGATATCAAGAAGGCACAAGATCAATGGCCAACGATGGACACATGTCACCATTCCAGTGCAAGGAAAGTAGATGGGCTTCGGTAGACCTCAAGTCCACAAAATGAACCAAGTTTCAAAAAGGTTTGGGTCTCAGTGGTCTGGTTGGTCAAAGCACTATATGTGGCAACATTTCTATGAAGCCAACGATGAATTAGAAGTCGTGGTTTGAAGGCCCTACCTCATAACCAATGAAAGGAAAATAAGAAATAAAGATAACTTGCACTACAAAACCATAAAGGTGAGTGGAGCTTTCTCATTGGTTCATGTTTTACACTCTGACAAGATTAACATTTCCAGTAGTGTGGAGCTTTCTCATTGGTTTATGCTTCACACTCTAATAAGGTTTTTGTACATTAAAGTGAATTGGAAAGTAAGCATGGAGCTTCCTTATTGGCTCACGTTTCACTGGGTTCAGTCAAGGTTATCAAACATTCTGAAAGTTTGAGGAACGTGTATCTTTTTCATTGGCTCATATTTCACGATAACCAATACAAGGAAAAGAAAAGGCTGACATTGTAAGGAAGCGTGGAGATTTTTCATTGGCTCATGTTTTGTAATGACTAGTACAAGTAAGATTAGTATGAGAAGGAAAAGGTGCATTGCATTTTCTGTTAGAATTTGAGGATTTTAATAAATACAGATTTAATCAACTTACATATTATATAATGTTATAATAAATATTTAAATAAATATTACATCATAGCATAAGTAAATAAATAAATACTTACATGAAATAAACAATCCATGTGACACAGTATTTATAGTGGAAAACCCCAATAGGGTAAAAACCACTTTAAAAATAACCTTTTACTTCAGAGAACTTATTTTACATCTAGTAAGATCACCTCCTCCTTTGAAACCCTATTTACCAAGGGTAAAACTAAATCACTTGATTTGCACACCTTTGATATATTTCCCGAATATATCAAATGAGGACCTAAAGTCCTTTTTATATAAGGTGATCGGGTATATCTCCCGACCCACCTTTTCAACCTAAAATGGTTGACACATACACCTAGGTTTATAATATTTAATATTAGAAATATAATCATTTCATGATATTAAATATTTAACCTAAAGTATATACCTAGGTTAGCATATTTAATAATAGAAATAGAAATATCTCATATTATTAAATACTAACATATATATTAGTGATGGACCCATATACATTAAGGGTTATCGAGACCACTTAATCATTATGTTCCAACACTCCCCCTTAATGTTAAGTGGGGATAACATAACATATGCCAATAGATTACTTTCTCGTGGTACACTACATGATTTACAATCCTTAAACCATAAAGGCTTTAGGCTATCATATCGGTTGAATAAATTATAACACATTCATCATATTCTATTTACCTTTTGGTACAAAAGGATTTGGAATCCCAAAGATCATCCCATGATTAGTGGCTAAGTATGATTTGTGAGTTTTACATGTTCTCACAGGTTCTCATAAAAGGTTATTAAACCCAAGCATAAATGAGCCTTTTACAACTAAGGACCTCCTTAAAAATATGTTTGTATTGGATTTTTACTAGTAAACTCATATAACACTAAAGAATTTACTGAAGACCACATTTAATATCTTTCTACGCTTCTTTCTAAAAAAGAAGTCGAGGAGGTATACATGCCCGAAGGTTTTTTACAAATGCCTGAAGATATTTTACAAAAACCAGGTTCCATTAGGAGGTGACATTGTCATGCACACTCCCCCTCAATGGTAACTCTTACAATCCAAACTTTTCACGAAAGTGACAAAACTTTGCAACACTCAGGGAATTTGTGAAGATGTCAGCAACCTACTCTTCAGTCAACATGAACTTGAGATTTTTGTCATCACTTAGCACCTTCTCACGGGTGAAGCGTATATATATCTTAATGTGCTTTGTTCTTTGATGTTGAACTGGATTCTTAATCAAAAGTAATACAACTCTCGCCACCACATAGAAGAGGAATATTTTCTTTAACTTCCATGTGTATCTCTACCAATAGCCGCTATAGCCACATGGTTTCTTTACTTCTTCCATTGTACTTATCTGCCTCAGTAGAAGAAATGGATATTGTTGATTGCATTTGTTGTTCTAAGTAATGGTTCCTACACCAAAAAACTTGAACACATATCTAATATATTTTATAACACAACATTAGTATGGTTAGAATCACAAAATCCATATAAGATAGTATTTTCATTCTTAGTATAATGCAACCCATAATTGATTGTTCCTTAGATATATCTAAAAAAAAATTTACAATATTTCAGTGATCTTTAAAAGAGGTTCCTGCATAAACCTTGAAGTAATTCCTACTATATAGGAAATATCTGATTTAGTTATAGTTAGATAAATCAAACTATCAACTAACAATGTATTTAAAATAGGATCAACCTTTTGCATATGCATATTTAGGGTCAATATTTATTCCAACTTCCATTAAAGTAGAAAATGGTTTATAATCAATCATAAGAAACTTTTTCAATGCAATGGTTACATATTGTGTTTTGAAAAATAGCAATAGAATGAAATACAGTCATACAAAGAACATGATGTGAGAGACCTAACTCATTCATTTCAAAGTACTACTTCAATTTCTCTTTAATCATATGAATTAAATCAAAATTGTCACCAGTCATAAACAAATCATCAACATATATGCATATAATGATAATATGTGAGCCTTATTTCTTAATGAATATATCATTGTTAGAAGAACAATTAACAAAACTTAACAGTTTATAAAAGGAAAACAAAATTTACATACCAAGCTCTAAGAGCTTGTTTTAATCTATATAATGATTTCTCAACTTAAAAACATAGTTTTCTTTACCAGTTTCTTCAAATCCTTTAGGTTGAAACATATAAATTTCTTATTTTAAATCACAATTCAAAAAAATATTTTTCTTATCCATTTGGTGGATTTCCCACCTAAATTGAACGGCAATTGCAAATAAGGCCCTAACACTACTCATTTTAGCTACAAGGGAAAATGTCTCAACATAATCAATACCAAGTTTCTGATTAAGACCTCTAGCAACAAGACTAGCTTTCTGTTTGTTAATACTACCATCAGTATTATACTTTACTTTGTATATCCACCTAGACCCTATAATACTTCATGGCTCAGGTTCATACAAGGTAATTAATGCATGGTACATATGATGACTTCTGGTCATTTTCCTAAGGTTAATAGGATTTAAACTTTCTAACATAGATTGAGCCCAATTTAATTTTTTTCTAGGAAGATAAGAGTTTTAGAAACATCTATAGCATCAAAACATCATCATGACCATTTATTAAATCAGAATCAAAACCGTCATTTAGAAGCATTTAATGAATTAAATTCAAGAGAAAATACAACACATGTAAACATTTCACTAGATTATATCTATACATTTCATATAAGCTTCGATTATTAACATGTTCTAACCTTTCATGCTATATTTTTTAATTATTTAAACTCTGAGATATAAAACAAGATGTAGAAGAGAAATCATCAAAAGTATACATACCATTTCTTTGAATTCCTTCAGCTATTATACTCTCATTACTATTTTTGATATACCAAGTATCCTTCATGCATGGATTCTAGTTGTGTCCATACCTCTTTCAGATGTTTGATATTATCAATGTGTAGAAGGTACTCGTCGTTCACATTGCGTAAAATCATAGAATGAGCCTCTTACATTCGTTGTAAGAATGCATTCATTTTATCTACAGTTGTTTGATGACCGGTGGGAGCAACCTCAGATCTAGAAACAATTATCCAGAGTTTCCTCACCATATATTCTGTTTTGACCCAAATATTGTAGTTGGTTTCATTCATGATCTGGGATTTGTCAAGACAAAAATAGTTGGACGCCATTGTTTTCCTAAACCTATAAAACACACCCCATTATAATATAAAATGTACGAAAAATTTAGATACATATTTATCGATAATTTAAAAAAAAATTATAGAATTAGATCTAAATTTTATAGATCTAAAAAAACTATTTGATCATAACTAATTATGTCATTACAATACATTATAATTAACCTCCCATGATCAAAATAATAACCTGCGATATAAAGGGATCTGTCTTATACCCCATATTTATATAAAAAATAGTTCTGACCATATAGAAGTGAAGAAAAGACCCCTAAGAATGCATAACAACTTTAAATTTCTGAAAAAAATAAATGTAGACAAAGATCTGACTAGCTTAAATTTGACGTCTAAATGACCATCATAATGACCTTTTTTAGTCTGTCGTGATGGTCATTTGACTTTCAATTTTAACACAATGAAATTTTCTTGGAACCTACAAGCTTAAATTTGACGTCTAAATGACCGGCATATTGTCTTATGTTTGGTTTACTGTGACAGTCATTTGACCATCAAATTTAATGAAGCCAAAACTTGTGTATTTCCAAAATGTGAAATTCCATAATTTCTTCTTCTGTATAATATTAGGAAGGTTATATTTTAATACATTATAATAGCCTATTATAATTTATAATATAAAAATATATACATTTTTTTAAAAAAAGATATATAGTTTATAGAATGTAAATAAAAAATAACATATAGTTCATAAAAATTATAAACTATAGTATTTTTTAATAAAAAACACAATGACCAAATAAAAAATATCGGCCACTTGGTATATCTAATTATTATTTTAGGTTTTTATAAACATAAACTATGTCAAGGCGGCCCAGATTAATATGGCATGATAATTTGGAAACATAAGTTAGAATATTAGTTTTTTTAATTAAACATGTCATACTTACCAATCCGACGTGAAAAACCTAAAAAAATGCCATATGATTTAAAAAACTACTTAGGTTTTAAATTTTACAAAAATTATATCTCACTCAGAAAAAAGAATGGGGCCGCTTTAGAGTTGAAGTATTTTTTACGATTTAGGTGTCTAATTTTTTAATTTTTTTAATGAACTAGTAAAGGATTAAACTTAGTAATATTAATTACTAAGGCAACCAACCTTCAACTACCCACCATTCACCACGTCAGGCATTAAGATTAAAACAATGTTTTATAATTTAGGTATGTTCAAAACATTTTTTTTACAGAGCCCATACAAATGGGGTAGTTATAAACTATAGTATAAGGACTATATAAAATATATAGTTTTCAAATTATATAAATTTTAATACGATGTTTATATAAGTTATTATATAAACCTTATTCTATATATTTTTTAATTTAAAAAAATATGGTTATATATTAATTGTAAACTATAGTTTTTCAAATCAAATTCTTTTAGAGGGGACCAAAGAATACGGGTATGCATTTACCTTCTGAAATATTTAACCTACAAACATTTGAAATTATAGAAAACATGAAAATTATTTCATATAGTAATAAATCATTTCCTAAATATTTGAAGTCTCTTACACATGTGCCAAACAAACATTAATTTCATATAATTTACAAAATGTAAATGAAAGTAAGAATCATATCATATTATATCTCCCCCTAAAAACAATTAGGGATTTAAAATTGAAAAAACCTAAAAAATTTACCAAGAGTTTAATTGCACAAATGTAGTGCCAAAATAAATTGGGGGAAAAAGAAGGGGGTTGGATACTTTTAAATACCTTTCAGGATAGTTGAAAAAACTCGTAAAAATTAAATAAATAAAATACAAAACATTTGATCTTAATTTATTTAATTTACCTCACTTTGTTACCATGTTAGAATTTAAGGATTCTAATAAATACAGATTTAATCAACTTACATATTATATAATGTTACAATAAATATTTAAATAAATATTACATCATAACATAAGTAAATAAATAAATACTTTCAAGAAATAAATAACACAAGTGACACAGTATTTATAGTGGAAAACCCCAATAAGATAAAAACTACTTTGAAAATAACCTTGTACTTTAGATCTAGTAAGATCACCTCCTCCTTTGAAACCCTATTTACCAAGGGTAAAACCAAATTACATGATTTGCACACCTTTAATATATTTCCCGAATATATCAAATGAGGATCTAAAGTCCTTTTTATATAAGGTGATCAGGTATGTCTCCTGACCCACCTTTTCAATCTAAAATGGTTGACACATACACCTAGGTTTATAATATTAGAAATATAATCATTTCATGATATTAAATATTTAACCTAAATTATATACCTAGGTTAGCATATTTAATAACAAAAATATAAATATTTTATATTATTAAATATTAACCTATTATTAGTGATGGATCCATATATATTAAGGGTTGGCCGGAACACTTAATCATTATGTTCCAACATTTTCTTATTGGCTCGCATTTCATAGAAAAAGGTAATTCCCAAAGTCAATCAAAATTTATTATGTGTCACTCTCATGTTCATCCTGACATGCAAAAATTTAAATGGCCATAAACTTCGCTCTATAGCTCCAAATCAAGCAAAATCAGTCTCGTTGTAAAGGTGTCCTTGAACCCTTCAATTTGGAATCATTTGATTCAAAATTTGATGGTGTTTGGTGGGATGAAAAGATAAAAAATGGACACATGTGCACCTAGTAGTATCAGCTAACTATTTTACACGTGTGGCAGCAAAGGCATGGAATCGATCCCAAAATACTAACAAAAAATCAGATATGTTTAGTTAGACAAATGTACATTCCCGCTTTGATTAAATATCTTTCTTTATGAACAAAGTGGTAATTCACTTACTATTTTGGGGGGTTGAATTGTAAGAACATGCCAAATTGTATAAATATGTGGCATGTCCTCATATTAAGGGGAGCTAGTTTTGGTATTCTGATCAAAAGGGTGTTAGTTTTTTATTTTTGAAAAGGTCAAGAGATATAATTGTGAATAGTGTATGTTTCCTTTGTGAAATGCATATAGAGTTTGGTTTCCCAAACTTTTATGTCAAGGTGGTTGTAATGTACAACCATTGACAAACATTGAATTCATTTTTTTATGTTCCCCTATTAAGAAATTCAAGATCTGAATGAAATATGTCTGCTTCTGAGTTTAATTCTTGTGTTTTGAGTTTTGTATGTCAAATTGTTTATTGATGAGTCATATTTTCTACTACAGTATTGTGTTTATTGCTTCTCTTTATCATACACTAGATCAGTCCTCAATGGTTTTTCTTTGGTCATTATTACAATATTGTGTTGTGATCATTTACTCTGTAATATTGGACTTAATTGTAAAATCCTTACTCTGACCATTTTTTCGAAGTGATTTTTATTATGCCTTTTAGTGTATTTCAGGTGGTGTATTAGCCCTAGAAGCCATTATCCACAATGGTTTTATGTAGAATACTTACATGCCAATACTCTGTGTCGAGGGCATTTCAGATATTGTGTTGAAGCTTTGTCTCCCAAAGCTATCAATGAGATGCAACTATTTCTTTCTAGAATAAATGTCACTACTTAATCCAGTACTCTATAATTTCTAGAATTGTACACTTGCTCTAACATGTTAAATGTTATAAGACAAGGTATGCTCTCATCAAATAAATACCCTCTTGGAATGAATTTACAACTACCAGAATTTATCCAACTCTTTCATGTGTAACTGATCATCCAATCCAGTGAAGTGATGTCTAGATGTTTTGAATGGATCACTCAGGGTGCCTTCTATGTTTAAATAGAAGAATTTTCATTAGTTTTTCCATGCTCAGAGCAACCCTAAAATTTCCCATCTATAAGGACTTGTAACTGGTGCACTAAGCATATGCAACATATTTTTTGATAACTCATGAGAGTGAGTGTTGTACTCATGGACATGCTTAACCCGACTGTAGACACAAAATCATGCACTTTAGACATTATTTAGTCCTGGTCTCATACTACTATTTAGAAGATTTTAGAGTGAAGAAAGTAATAATCAACCCCCGTATTTTTGCCATCTTCTCTTACTTTGTTTCCTTTCATTCATTTCCGACCTTCTTGCACCCTACGTGCCCAGTCAGTTTTTACCATCCTCCACCATTTGTAGCTATTGACTGGGGTGCCCAGGCTCAGTACTAGGGGTGACCATGGGTGTTGTGGTCCCACCAGGGGCACCCCTATCCTTTTTTACACTTTCTTGCCACTTTTTGGGATCTTTCTATCCATGTTTGAGATCTTTATATTTTTGGTTGGTCGGCCATTTCGGGGTTAATTACAAAATTAGATCGAGAGAACCCTTTAAATATAAAGTTATGAGACCATAATGAGGGACCAAACACTAGTCACTACTATCACTCCACCTAGAGTTGCATCCATTTGGAGATCATTTGCATCCATTTGCTCTATCACAAGGACAAAGTTGGTTCATCTACATCACACAAGCATAGGGGGAGGGATTCTATTCTATTCCATGCACACATTTCTATTACATTGTCTACATCTATTTATTGCTCAATACTTCACAAAAGTACGACTGGACACAAGAGCACCTAGGGCACATGATTCACACACACAAACCAAAACTACATTTGGGTCTGAAATATAGTGTTGCGCTCAGTTAGTAAGCCCATTGTTGTGGTAGTTGATGTCAGCTTCTACCAATTCATTTGCATTCTTACATTTTTTTAGGGTTTTAATACTCTTCTTGTGGTCTCTTGTGGGGGGGCAAGTCTATCTATATCATCTGGGATTATTAGTGACACCTGAAGCATAGTGCAGTGAATCTGATGTAACACACGGGTGAGGGTTTTGGACCACCTGTTGAACCTGTGAAACTTAGTTCTAAACCTGTTGCATAGACCAAGTGTGCCCATTTTGCATAGACCAGAGCACCCGCAGGTGCCCCAGTCTTTCCCTCTCCATGTACTCCAGTTCAGCTAATCAGCCCAAATCCTGTCCTTTTTCAGGACCTCTACATAGTCACTCTTGCTTCTTGTTTCTCCAATCACTTCGGCATGACACAATCCCACATGAGCTCCTCTAAATCAGTTGAGTCACTTTCCTCACTTATCTCTTACATATTAGGGTTAACATTTCTACTTTCATTAGATTAGTTGCTTGGGTCATTTTCCATAGTCATTTAAAGCATTTATTTACATGTATTTACATGTCATTCTATATTAGATTAACTATAGGATATTTCCACATTTTAGTTAATCATTTATGTGAACCTGACTCGATCATTCACGCTTCTATATTATTCATTCATTGTTTGTCATCTTGGTCATCATGAGTATCTCCATCAATGATTATTTTCTTGCAAATATTGATTTACTACATAGAATCCAAAATTTTCTTCTTGCTCTATAACTGGACTCCATTTGTGTTGACATGCATCCAGACTCGGTTTATCAATCCTTTAGCGATGATTTCTCTTCACATGTACTATTCAAGTCTAACCTTCCTGTTGATGTTCACACTTTTGATAATGACCTACCTATACATATCATATATCATATCCATAATGTAATTGTTATTTTTGTTAATCCACTTTGAGTGATAAGGATCTGAACTTAACTTGCTCCTATGTCTTCCTTAAAGCCTTAGGTCTTTTTTCTCATGGAACGTTAGTCTCCCTCTAGTGTTTTCACTACATGTTGTTTTAAAAATGATGGTTTCTATATGTTTTCCATATTTAGGTCATTTACAAAAAATTTCCTATCATTCTTGGCCTAAAAGACTATTCACCGCTGTTTTTTCGTTATTGATTAAGTCCTGATTTTACAACTGTCTACTTTGTTCGTTCCCTTCTTCATTTCATTCAGAGTGAAGGAAACGAGTGAGGGATGGAGTTGGATATAGGGCAGTATAGGATAAGAATGGCAAGAGATAAGCGTGGAGGGGTAATGAGAAAAGACGTAGGGGTGGTGTAGCATAGCTCTTGGTTCTGCCACTCTATTGTCATAATTGGGTAATTCTTTATTCTTGCACGAGATATCGAGTACAACTATTTTTGTGATCGTGATCCATTTTCAGTATTACGACCAATCCTACTACTAGTGTTCATATCCATGCATAAGATTACGATGACCCCAGACCTATCAAGAACACCTCACTTACCACCACTAATCGGTACCATTTGTGGATATATGTAGTTTCTTGTAGCTACTCTTTCACTACTACTACTGCCATGATTCCTTATCAGGGGGAATATCTAATCTATGTACCTCATTTTAATCGCCTACATCTCACATGTACCACCACCTACGTTAGCATGCCCACCTTCCCCTTGAAAACAATCTTCTAAATGGCTAATATTGGGAAAATATTTCCATTTGATC
>JAHRHJ020001883.1:0-16721 GCA_019776745.2 Taxus chinensis
CGCCCGTCTTATCTACATCGACTTCCTTATCCGTCTACATCTTCGGATCTTGTCCATCAGGTATCGATTTCATTGGAGTTTTTCAGGGTTTTTGTGTTTAGTTTGGTGCATTAACTTGGACAGGTAATAAGTGCGAAATTCTTGATCTACAATTTTACTCCATCCCAAGTTCAAAATTCAGATTTTGACTTGGGGGCATTTTTGGAGGCTTGTGGGACAAGCAAGGCTTGTCCCATGCCTCTTAATTTGACCCAAAAACCCTACCTATGGGTTAGGAAGCTTATTTTTTGACTTCTTTGTCCATTTTTGAGTGTAAAAGAAGGAAAATTATTGCACTTTATTTCTACCACAATTTATTAGGTCCTTTGAAAGCATGGTGTGCACATTTTAAGCCATGTGGGTTGTCATAGTCCTTTGCATGTACATTGATTTTCTTGGTCTTGGTGTGTTGACTTGAGTTTGGGGATGGAGGAATGATTAAGTGGCATCCTACATGGAGCCACCTGATCATTCTCACATTACATGTCTATTTATTGGTGATTTTTGGTTGGAATGGGGGTCACTTGGTCTTTCCTCTTCTTGTGCACTTTTAAAATTGGATCTTTTTGGGAATGCTTAGAAATTGTTTGGCTTGGATTTAAAGAGGCTTGTGGAATTTATCTTGGAACTTGATGGAGAGGTAGGCTCTCCACATTTTTCATTATGTTATTTTGCTTATTTGTATGTAATTTGTGTTTATAAAAGTATTTGTTTTGTCTTGTGAAGATGTTATGTGTTGGTTGGGTAGTAGGCCTTAGGTCGGTGTGGGAGAAGTGTTTATGGGACCATTGGGGAGGGGAAAGGGAGTTTTTTGAGGCATGATTTTGGTGGGAGTGTGAATTGGAGTCTTACCTATGGGGAGAGAAAATGAATCCATTTTTTTATTATATGCTTGCAAGGGAGAGATAAGGAATTTGTGATGATCATTTTAAGCACTTGGAGGCTTAGGGTAAGACTCCCACTTCACTTAGGAGGCATAAGGAGGTTGCCTCCCATAACCCTTTCTCTATTTGGTTTGATCTTCAAACCTTTGTGTTGTTATGAATGTAAAAACTTGTTGGATATGTCATCTTGGTTGAGTTGAATGTCTTGTATGTATGTTTTTTGTGAAGCCACTTTTTTGGAAGTTTTCATTATTGCTCAATTCTCCTCATGGTTCCTTGATTGGGGCTTGAGGGCCATTAAGTAGATGACTTCTCCCCTTAATGGATTTAAGGTTGTGTGGAGAGCATTGCCTACTCCCCCTTCCTTGTTTTGTGATCCTTGTGGTGAAGATTTGAAGATAGCAAGATTTGGAGCTACCTTGGAGAAGTCATGCAAATGGAAGAATTATTTATTTGGCCTTGTTGATAGCCATTTGATGTATATTAGTCAATTTGTTATTAAAAATTTGTGTGGATGATTGTAAAATTGCAATCTTGAAAGAAATTTGTATCTTCATTTGGAAACCTTCATAGATTGTAAACTTTTCTAAGAGTGTGTGTAAGAGGAATGTGTGTTTTAAAATGTGATAGTTTTGGTGAAAGGAAATTGCTAAGTTTACATTGTTTTGGTGAAGTGGAAGATTTGAAATAATTGAAATGATAATGCATCTCTCTTAATTGAAGTTGTTTTATTATTTCAAAGTTTGTTTAGGCTTCACTTATAAAGAAATAAAAATCTTGTTATATTGCACTTGTTGGGAATGTTTTGAAATTTAATTTTGATAAATAAAAGTAGATGGATAATTGTTTTATCGAAAGAATGAATGTTTGAAAATGATTAAAAAAATTAGCTATATTCATTGTTAAGTTGTAGGACGAAAGTAGTTATTAAAATGGTTACATTGTTCAACTTCCTTCCTTGTTAAATGTATAGAATTGTTAAGGAAATGTATTCCTTTCCCCAAATTTAACATTAGATTGAATGAACAAAAAAAATACATATAATTATATAAGTACTAAGATTGTATATGCTTTCTAGTTGTGTAGGAAAAGAAAAAGAAAAAGAAAAAAAAACTTATTGATCTCTCAACTTGGTTTTAGATAGATTAAACAAAAAGATATATACACATATCTACATAAGGAAATTAAAAAAAGAGAGAAAAAGATATACGTGTAGAGAGTGGTTTCCAGCCTTCTTAGGAACTGCTGTTGTACGAATGTTTTCCTTGCTTTAAAACGTTGGTATGGAAATTGTGAAGACTTTATAGAAGGCATTGTGTTATAATTTTGTATTGTTCTCATGTAGGCTGTTATCGTTTGAAAGTCAATTTGAGAAATATTATTGTCAATAAGATTAAATAAACTTGTTTTGACATGTGTATCCTTCGTTGAATTTTCACTTTTCAGAATATGATTTATCCTTGAATTGTCACACCTAATTATAATTATCTAAACTTGAATCAACATACATCACTTTGGTTACCTTTGGTCATGTGTTGTTTGGTAGAGGACTATGTTTTGAACCTAGCAAAAAGATAACAAGGGAAACAAATATACCTTGTGATCCCACGTAAACTAATCAACAATCTCTTATTGTGGTGAATCCTTAGAATGATCTTAAGGTGAAATCAATGATTGAATTCTTGAAAGATAATAAGATTATAATAAAAAGAAGGAACTTGACTAAGAAACTCTTCGATCTATCTTACCCGTTGAAAATGTAAACAGTATACTTATGTCTATCTCTTCAAGTGGAGCCCAAGTGAAACCTTTAATAATTCGGGTTAGACTCTTGCCCCAATGAAATCATTTTTAACCACTAATAGATCTTAATGATGAACCCAAGTCTTAGACAGTCATGTACTGTAAAAATAAAATAAAATAAAAATATGACCGCTTAAAAGGGGTAAAACATATATGTTTAAAAGCACAACGTTGAAAACAGTTTGATGAAGTTAAGAGCCTTGATAAACAAACTGCCTCCTAACCAATGAACCAGTTAATCAAGTTAATGAGGCAACCTCTTACCATCCAATAATTGGTTTACACTGTCTATTAACATTATCAAGGTAGGGGAAAATTCTTAAAAGGAGACATGACTTTCAGATTCTCCTATTATGATTCCTCTGCGAAAAGTAAAGAATGTAAAAGCACTTACAGCTAAAACATGAATCTAAAGAAACCTTATGTGGGAAGACCTTGTTGTAAGACTGCATACTTTAGATGAACCATTGTGTCCTTAGTGTGTGCCTCAAGTTTATCTGTAACCAGTGTGGGCCCGTGTTGTGGAAAGCATGTCTTTAGTTGATTGTATTCCCTAGAGAACTTGTGTAGTGTCGTATTATCTTCAAGTAAGTCAAAAAAAAAGTTATCCAGTATTTCACTGTGTTGTCCTTGTGTTGGTAATTTTGGTTTGTTACACTTGACATCCAATCAAATTTTAGCCCCTCATTTAATGTTTTTTCCCCTTAGATCCATCCCTAGGCAAGTCGCATTTTTCTAGGAGAAAATGATAATTTATAAGGTAATTTTAGCTTTTCTAACTTTTATTTTATTATGAAGTCTATAATACTTTATTATAAGTGCTTTTATAATATTTTATTTTTTTAATTGCACTTAATAATAAATTAGTATGACTTAAGTTCCCCTTGTGTTCATCCCTTAGTCGTATGGGAGACAAAATGGGCTAAGTGTCTTCGATTGAGAAGGGGATATTACTATCCTCCCTTCTCAAAATTTCTTTCCCTCAAGCAATTCCAAACTTGTTTGTCCAAGTGCCATGTACGAGAGACAAAATATGTTGAAGTGATCCAAAATCCTGGCCCATGTACTTGTCAAGTGGGCTAAATCTTGCCACCATCTACCACTCATAAGATGATCATATACATACATTTGTATTATAGATATCACATACTTAATACTACATATTTCATCCTCTAATTTATCATTTTTCTCAAATGGAACACAAATATGAATATGTAATGACATTTCTCACTTGCTCCATACCTTGTGATGTCATCATGATCAACAATAGGTTGAATTTCTTCACAGTAATAATGATGCAATGACATGCTTCTTTCTTCGTCATCCTTATCGTGTGCAATTTGTTTCTCTTGGAATGACACTTCCATGCTTTTGGTTTGCAACAATTGGAGGAATACCATTCCTCATTCTTTGTTGCCCACTAGTTGAAGAAGTCTTTGGCTACCCCAAAGATGTTGTTTATTGCTTTTGGAATTTTTCTCTAGAACCTTCTTCTTCTTCACTTGGCATGGTGGAATACTTAGTGGGTTGATCTCCCTCTACTTGTAGGTATGAGTTGGTAGACTCCATGATTTCATTTCCTTGCTCATCCTTGTCATCCTGCACATCAAATATTTTTAGAAACTTTTGTGAGGAATCTACAAGTGAAGCAATGGATTCAACCCCTTGGGTTTTCAATACTTGATGCCACCATTTATGTGCTACTTCATCCATGTATCTAGAGATGGGTGTTAGGGCATCATCCTGACACATAGGATTACAACACAAAAATGTCTCAAATTTCTTCAACCATAATCTAGAAAATATTTCATTAGTGCCATCAAAAAATGGTATTTGAGTCCACTTCATTATTCTTGCTTTCATTCAGATCTTATTTATATTTTCTTTCTTCACAACATGGGAGGATACATCGCTTCGATACCACTGTAATGTCCCCAAATGGATAATTTTTATGTCCAAATGGATTTTAGGAAAAACCCCAATTCAAAGAACAATTTCTAAATAATTTATAAAATAGATCAATGTAGATCTGGATTTCATACATGCATGGCATCTTGCATAGAAGATAAAAACCCACAAAATAAAAGGCAAAACCACGTAATCTTTAATGGAATAATCTTAACAACTTTTATAAAGGTGGAATCAAGAGAAAAATACCATATTTGACTTCAAAATAGGTTGGAATTATTTTATTAAATTTCTGCAGATATCTGCCCTCAGACACAACTGAAAATACAATTTTCTTAGCCCAAAAATTATGCAACCAACTAATTTTGGCTTCTAAAATTATGGCAAAGTTGTTGGTGATGAGATTTGGGAAAACCATGTCCTAGAATGTACCTAACTCCACCCACAAGGGTGTAGATAACCCTAGATATGGTTGTAAACGAAGGTAAAAAAATAGACAACAAACTTCCACCTTCAAACCCTCACCGGAAATAACACAAATCTATAAATCTATCCTTTAACAATGTTGGAAAACACAAATAAACCCTTGATCTTCAATGGAAACCCATGTGTGGAGAATCCTCTCAACTAGCAGAATGGTTTTCGTCCTTCTATTAGACTCTTGGAGGGTTTTCGTCCTCAAGAGTGAATCTCTAAGGGTTTTCGTTCTTAGGAGATTGAAGATGTAAGATCAAAGCTTAACATACAAATCTGATTTTAGAAAATAGACAAGTGATGCCTTTCCAAGCAAGTCAACTTGCTTTTAGTAGGCAAGTCACATTTTCTAGGGGAAAATTGTAATTTATAAGCTGAAAATTGTAATTTATAAGCTGACTTTAGCTTTTCAACTTTTATTTTATTATTAAGTATATAATACTTTATTATATGTGTTTTTATAATGTTTTATTTTTTTAATTGCACTTTATAATAAATTATTATGACTTAAGTTCCCCTTGTACTCATCTCTTTGTCGTCAGGGAGACAAAATGGGCTAAGGGTCTTCGATCGAGAAGGGGATATTACAGAAAGTAACTATGAAATATCCATGCTCTATCTAGCCATATATAATGTAGTTGCATATGAGCAAAACATGTTTATTTCATAAATGTTGAAAATAGTCTACAATTAGTGTGATGCCAATACACATAATACATATTTGTACGACAGTAAAAGAAAACTTATACATTAATCAAGTGTGTCTATGAATATTGAAGGATGCTAAAATAATTATTCATCACACTATAATAATCTTCCCATTTATCTTTCTAAATCATATACAAGAAGATTATTCATGAGAGAGGAAAGGATGGAAAAGCATTTCCGTGGAAGAACACAACAATGTGAGAAAATAAAATTAATCATTCATTACATAGGTAATGTCGACTAGTTCTCGATTATTGTTTGGGAGAATAATGAAATGCCCCAATCTCGAATCTGCAAGAAAAGAAAAGTCTAGAAATTACATTAATTGTCAACATCGCAATGACATCAAGAAAGAGGTAAATGTTTCCAAAAAGAGTAGGTAGAGTAGGAATTTTGCTAGCACACATTCCAGTACAACGAGAACAAAAAAAGTAATAGTTATACCAGGTCATTTATTCCCTAAGCATAACAACACTCATGCCACCCATTTACTTAATTAATTACACGTTTACCCTTTAATCCTTCTAATTTCCCATTCCATAAATTATTGGCATACCCATGCACAACTTTTAATTATTTAACATTAATTAAATTACTCCACATAACCTAAATTCCACCATACACGTGAATAACTCCCTAGGGGGTGAAATAAACTTATTGAGCTAGGGAATAATTTAAATAAAACTTGATTAAATTTAGTAGGTACTTAAGGAAAATAAATGGAGTTGACGTAGGAATTATTTAATTAAATAAATGAGGTTAATTTAATAATAAGTGTGAGTAATAAAATATGATTAGTATTTAAAGAAGGGGGATGAGTTAAATAAATGAGCTAGTGTTTTTTCACAATCATAATTAATGTACCTAAGGTTTAATTAATGTATGCATGTAATTATTTAAATTCCAAAACAAAAATTGGCTGTAATTTTCTAATTAAATGTGTAGTTTGGTTTGGACGTGTCAAACATCAAATGTTGAAGTATGTAATATCCCTTATAGAATACTACTTAAAAATGCACAAAATATTGAAAGTTTGTAGTCAAATAAAATACTTATTTATGCAGATTTTTACTGTAAGGACAACGAACTAAATAAAATCAATATCTCCCAAAATATCCACTCGAATTACATGAAAATTTAAAGAGAGCTTGATATTATTATAAAGGACATAATAACATTTTTTTAAAGTTTTATAAAAACTAAAATGCTGCCAGAAAAAGCACAACGTGCCCTAGACAGTTGGAAAACTTCAGAGGTTTGTAACTCTCCAAATACAAGAGCAAAAATTAAGGGTCTTTGGAAATAACATTGACAGATATAGGAAATAGTATTTCCACCTTCATATTTGAGAACGACCGACTGGAAAACCCCCAAATAAGGGTTGCAAGTCACCTCACTTGGAATGGGGTCGGAAAATGATGGAAGCGCCTTCAACGTGCTGCCACGCCCAGCCCAAATGGCTGTCATGAATCTGATCTGGAGCTCCTCTGATTATCTTCCCCAAATGCCCCCAAAACCCTCGAAATCCTTCCTCTGAAACCTCTGTTATTATCTCTGTGACACAGCCCTGAAAATGGCTCCAAAAATGACAAACTAGGGTAGATCTCTCACTACCAAAGAATGCCTTGCTAGCTAGGGACGGGTCTCTCACCACCGAAGCTAGGGCCCCTATGGGATTTGACTCCACAAGATGTAGATGCGCAACACCAACAACTACACGTGAAGGAGGCTAAAATGTATATGACAAAAGGTCTATTTTCTTTCTCCCCTGGCTCCTTATATACTTCTCCACAGCAAATGAGCCCGCATAACCCTAGGCACATTTCATTCCATGTTTGGGCCAATAAAATAAGAGTAACTATAGTTACATTTTTCCTTTTTGAGTTGCTCATGGTCTAAAAGTGAACTCCCAAACGCAAAACATGAATATTAGTACCATGCGGCCCCTTCATCAATAGCCCCCAGCATCCATAGCCCCTTGGGTATGACCCAGCTTGGACTCGACTTGACCCTTAGGCCTTTGGCGTAGAAAAGGGGACATTACAGTCCTCCCTTCCCGAGAAATGCTTGACCCCAAGCATTATCCTGTCATGTTGCAGAGGCTGAATACCATGCTGTAAGTTTCTCCACCTCGCCCTGCAGTCAATTGATGATCGGTGTGATGTGAAGTAGCCAAGACACCCCATGTATTGATCATGCTCTCCATGCCATGTAAAGAACAATGTTGCTCCTAAAGTAGTATGATGCCCACACCGACTCTCCCTTGGTACCCACATGCCGAAAGTTTCCAATTTGTCCAATCCCTACCAATGCAAGGCTATCATCATGTGATCACTCATTGCCTCTCCAGTTGACTCCTTAGGGTATGAAAGTTCACTCTGGATCCCGTAGAATCCCCTGAATCCACCTATGAAACAACCTGTATACGCACAAATGGTGCTAACTCTCCCACATGACCTGCACTCGTGTGAGAGAAAGGCTCCTCATAATGTATCTCAATGTGTCCCATGGAGGAAAAGTCTCAAGACTCTAGTAGACATTCAACCGGCAATATTGGCTCCACATAGTCCACCTCTTGCAATGAATGTGAACCTACCGAATAACCATGAGTCAATTTCATCTCTCCACTGACTAACATGTGGGTGAAGTGCTCACCGGGCATAGAAGCAGTAAAATATATAGGAGTGTTATCCAATGTCGACTTCAAAAAATGATGAACCCGTAGGCTTTGACTTGTCACAGTGACAAACCGTATATGCTTGTATAAAATTGGGAATATCCTCCCTCAACCTATGCCATATGAACCTCTCTGACATGAACCTGTAGGTCTCATCGAAGCTCAAATGCCCAGTCACGGAAGGACAATGCACATGTCGCAATATCTCCATCCTCAACTATGAATCTAACACAAGGATCAATCTTCCCTGAGAGAAGATCATCTCATCCTCCAATCTGTAGTTGTCAACTTGTATGTGGCCATCTAGAATCTCACAAGTGTGTCGGTTCTTGGAGTACTCAACAAGCAAATGAGATCTCTAGTCTACTGAAAACTTCAGATGACCAACATAATGATAAACTCATGGATGATCTGACCCTGTAGTCCCAATCTCTGTAACTGTCTCATGTGCAACATTGTTGGTCACACCCACATCCATCACTCTCCACATCGATCCGCAATAATTAAAACTCCTCACCATGCCAAAATCGTCCTCTCCATCCCCTCAGTTGTAACCACCCTTGGTGCTCCTACAGATACTCCCCTCAAAATCACATTCCTGCCCTCAGACTTAAACTTCATCTACTATCGTCTGAAAGTTAGTCTGAAACTCACCAAGAGAGTGAAGCCACTACACTCCCAGCACTATGTTGGTCACTCCCATAACAACAATGATACGGAAATCATTGGTAATTTTATAGTTACCAATCGTGATGCTCACTTAGGGAACCTGCTATGTGCACCTCAAAGACTCTCAATTGGCTATAACCTCGTTGAAGCCCTCAAAATCCTCTATCTGTAATCCTCACCTCTCAACCAATGAGGCATCAATACAGTTGTGGGTTTCCCCAATATCAATGAGTACCCCAACTCGTACTGACCTTGCATAACTCCTCTAATCCTAAATTCCTTGTACATCAGAGTACTAGACAATGTGGCTATAATCTCCTGAGGAAAAGTCTCCTCCTCCTGTCCCGCATCAGCACTATCTAATGCAACTCCATCTCCATCATCCATCTCGCGAGTCTCTAACTCCTCACCTCTGTCACCCTTTCTCTCCTCATAAGTCATCATGGTGTGCTATGTTTCTATAGGAAACAACCCATTGGAATAGGAGAAATTAGATATCCCTCTTGTCTCATACCTTGTGATGACACCATGACCCACAAGACTATATTCCTTCACAATTTCACTGCTGCAATGACATGCTTCTTTCTTCACCAATCACATCTTTTGATTGCCCTTGTATACCCTGAAATCTGATTTCTTTGTTTTCCTTGAAATTTGTTCGTTTATCCACATGAGGGATGAATCCAAATTTCCCAAAAGATGGAAGCCAATATATCCAATGAATGATTCCAACTTCAAGTAACCCAAATGTACAAACACATTCAATTACTTCATATCTCTTAATGAAAATAAAGAAATGAGTTACTTTTTGTCTGCAAGACATATCTTTCCATGGACATAACTCATCAATTCCTTGTATGTTGGGAATAGCGAACATGGCTGCTCCCTCATCGTACTTTATTCTATTTTCCCATATTTTCATTTCACTGTAAATGTAAGAGAAAGGGAAATCAATGTATTAGAACTCATGCATCCATAAACTTTATCATAAGGAACTTCATACCCTTTGTTATACCCATGGATTCTCTGTCATGAGAGAAAACAACACATCTCAAATAACATAATTGGGGCTGCTCATCATACCTTTGCAACTCAGAATTTCTGATATAGGATCAACATCTTCATTCTCCTTTGATTTTTCAACCCATGCATCATCGTTTTCCTTAACATCATGCAACCATTTCATCCCAAAAAGATGCTTACCTCTAGCAAATTCAACCACAATAAATTCACCGCATAACTCATGTCCTTTCAATATCATGGGTACCTGCATTATTTTCTTTGCCAAGACGGTGCATGTTTATTAGTTGAATCAAGAGAAATGTGAATGGAAGATGTGTTTATCTCCATCTAGCATACCTTGAAACGTGATTATGAAAATCTAGTCTTCCTTAATCATCCAATCATTAAATGTTGTCCCAAATTAATAGAAACATGGCACGTTGTTACATAGGAGAACTCAACAAGCTAGGAAGAATGGTAACCATTCTCATACCTTAGGATGCTAAAGTCATGAATGCACCTTGAATTCAACTCTTCTTTTTTAACAGAAGAAGTGCACCTTGATTCTTTGGCACTTTGTAGGACCAAGTGCCCCCACTAACCCTTCCAAGGGTTCCACCATGTAGCTGGTATAAAAATCAATCATGGGATCTATTAATTGCATTTTCTCCTCTCTCAATATGATTGTTGTTATACACAGTCCAACATGCTGAAGATGATTAAAAAATATTCTCTTACCCTTTTTAGCAATCAGAGAACCAATGCTAGTAACTTGAGAGTTACTCTCCCTTCTTTACCACTGACCTTAGTCCCCATGAACCCTTGAAGGAATCATGCATTACCAACACTCGTAATCCCAAAAGACACATTTGAATTCTTTCTTTTCCTTATGAAATCAGTCACAAAGTCTTTAACATCAGAATTGATAGTTTTGGATGATCTGCCACATATTACCAGGATCCCATAGCTTATAATGCCCATGAACCCTTGTATCTGTTAAGTGAGCTAGAAACTTCCAACATTATCATCCACCTTGTCATATACACTCTAGTTGGAGTAATGGTCCAACAAACTTTCTCATGATGAATGAATTCATCATCTACCTGGTATAAAGAATCTCATCAAAAGGTTCAAGGTTAGAATTGGTGATACTAAATACCCTCCACAATTAGTGTCTTCTTCATCCCTTCAAGGCCATTAATGTCCTCGTCAAGCTTGAAGATAGAAATATGTTGAGCTGCCCCCAACATTGTGGTCTACAATGTGGCTATTGAAAGTATCTGAAAGCTGATCAACAATTTCTGGTTTGGAAATTACAATAGGTTGCAATTTTACACAAGTGTCCATGTGAGTCTCCTCCTCATGTGCGAGCTACTCCATAGAGTCTTCTTTTGTGGGTGTAGGCTTCCTTGCATCATTTTCCCACATCTTTTCCTTGAACTCCTGTTGGTGTTGTCTTGCTTGGGAAGCTACTAGTGTTGTTCCTTGATGTCATATTGATCTATTCTTGTATGCATGAGGAGCACGAGGAGTACATTTTTCAGGTTCTGCATTGTCTTCGTGAGTAGCAACTTTACGGGAACCTGAAGAAGTGTGAATTCTTTTAGTCAGAGGTGCAGTATTTGCATCACATCATTTCTTGGGAAGGTATCACAGTAAGATCCTTCTAATATTAGAGCCATTATGGATTGGTCAGAACCTACTAGTGTGACCAAGGTGCGAAGTTTCATGGCAATAATATTAGCAGGATACTACAAGAGATTTTCAAAGATTAGGACTTCTCTCAGGTTGCACACCCCATCACTCACCCTTCAGCCCGGAAAGGGAAGAAGTTTTTCTGGTTGGATAAATGTGAGTAGGCATTCAGTACATTGAAGGAATGCATGACTTATGAATAAACCTATCCTTGCAGTGTCAGAACCATCAGGGTGAGTTATTCGTTTACACAGATGCTTCTTTGGATCTTTAGGATTAGGAGGTGTGTTGATGCAAGAGGGATGTGTTGTAGCTTTTGAGTCTCAGAAAATCGAGGATGATGAGCTGAAATTATCTGACTGGGATGACCTTAAGCTTGCAAAATATTGTTCTTATCTTAGTTTGATGGAGACACTTCCTTCTTGGCCAGATATTTATCATTCAGGACTAATCAAATGAGTCTTCTCCACCTCTTAATGCAACCCAATCTCAATGCTCGTCAGCGATAGTTTGGATGGAGTTTCTTTGTGAGTATGACATGGAGATAGAGCATTTGTGGAAGGGGAAGGAGAATGTGCTAGAAAAATTGCAGATGCCCTGAGTAGATGAATACATGTGGCTATGGCTACTTTGGTGAGTACAGATTCACGGAGTCTTTAGGAATAACATTTTGCAGTAGGAAACTTTCTCACGACAAATTCTACATTGAAACCCAGATCAAATATTGATAGATGGTCTTCTCAGACATAGAGGTCAGATATGCATGTTCCTATAGATGGAGGCTTGAGAAAGGATATCTTGGTAGAGGCTCAGGTTATAATTGTGCACCTTATTCAACGGCATCCAGGGGTGAAGAAGATGCACACCACCTTAATAAAACTTTATCGTTGGCGAGGTGTCTACGGAGAGATATAGCTTAGTTTGTTTCAAGCTGTTTAGAGTGTCAGAGGGTGAAGGTTGAGCATCTGCACTATCCAGCTGGCCTTCTATGCTACCTGCATGTCATACTGGAGTGGAAATGGGACACTATTTCCATGGACTTCAGTATAGGGCTACTGACATCGAGATACCACTATGATTCCATCAGTGGTCATGGTGAGATAAATTATCGAAAGTGGCTCATTTTTCTCTGGTGAAGATCACCTATATAACTAGTGTAGTAGCATGGGTTTACCCTTGAACAGATTGTATAGGCTGTATGGGATTCTATGGAAGATCATTTATGACCGCGATCCCTTATAGTATAGTTTTCACTTCTGGACTACCATGTAGTGGATTCTTGGTATTGAATATCAACTTCATGTGGCAACTTATCATCCAGAGATAGGTGGGCGGACATAGTGAGTAAATCATATCTTGGAGGATATGTTGCGGATGTATGTCATGGATCACCAGTCTAGGTGGGAGGAGAATCTATATTTGGTGGATTTTACTCTACAACAAGGACTAGCAAGCATTTAGAGTTTTGATTGGCATGACGACTTTTCAGGCATTGTATGGCAGAGTAATTGCAGAGACACCTTCTAGTTGGGATAGATTGGAGGATTGACTATATTTCTATTGGGCCGACTTTGGTACAAGATATGTTGTTAGTAAGTTGAGCTTGATTCCTCAGAGGATTTAGGAAGCTCAAGAAGAAGTTTGCAAATATGAGGATGAAAAATGTAGTATTTTACGAGGTGGGCATTTGAAGGTCATAATCTTCGGGTCAAGCCTCATTAGAGTCTTATCTGTTATGGAAAAGGCTCTAAGTTAGCTCGGGAATGATTTGTTGGTCCCTTCGAGATCTTGGAGCGTATCAGTCCCTTGGCCAAGTATTGTCTAGCATTTCCACCAAACTTGAACATATCACGTGCACAATGAATATTTCCTGTATATGTACTTATTGGATATATATTCAAGATCCCTGTTCATGTTCTGCATTGGACTGCATTGTAGGTGCAGGAGTAGGGGAAGGTGTCAGTGGAGCCATAATACATCATAGAACGCATAACATAGGGCCTTCGAGGCCACGAGATTGACCAGGTGCGGGTATAAGGGGATAGGTATGATGAGACTGTAGCCACATGGGAGGATTATAATATTATGTGAGCTCAGTTTCCTCATCTATTCCAGTGACATTCAAGGAGTTAGATTCGTAATCTAAGGGGAGGGGGATGTAGTTCCCACTCCTCTTAGACACTATTTCATCATTGATATTGATACTATGGGTACTGATATTCAGACTTATGTTTTATCTATGATACATTGATCAATAGATGATAGATTCCATGAAATATTTGGACTATTGACATCATGATGTTTACATTTTATTATGATACAGTAGATAGTGATGTTAGACAATTTGATATATGTTGATTTTAATGACATGGATTTTATACTGACACGTTATGTGGTTTGGGATGTTTTAAGTAGAATTGTAATCTCATGGATGGTTAGGGTTGAGATTTCGATATATTGATGGATAATAGAATTGCTAATGTTCAAATGATGAATATTGATTTTATATGTATATTTCTCGATGTTGTGAATACGAGTGAAAGGCCAGTCTAAGGTATTTGCATTCTGTGTAGGAATTTTTCGCATACATTAAAAGGGGTAGGGGACCAAACACAGAAGGATGTCGGGTGTTGAGCAACGAGGCCAAATTTTAGGAGGACTTGTGTAATGTTGTTTAGTGTGGTGTTTTGCATGTTTTGCTGGAGGTCAAATAACCATGTCCAGGCCCGACTTAAAGTTCATGCACATATGTGGCCATGGGGTGAATTGTTTTCTCTTTCTTTAATTTTTCTATGTGATTTATTTTATGATTTGTGTATTTAAAATTTAGAAATTTTGTCACTGTCCTTAGCAGGTGTAAATGTGTGTTAATTAAGATTAACCCTTATTGTTTTAGGTTAACCAAGATAGAGATCTGACAAATAGTTATGATGAGATCATAGTAGTCCTTGTGTAAGAAAAAAAAGTATGTTGTTCATTTTTGAGTATTTTTGTAGACACTTAAAATTGGTTACTCCAATTTAGTGTCCCTCACATGTGCGCGTTTGCTCTCTCAGATAACCTGGGGCACGTTTATATCACCACTATCCCCTTGGGATATTATCCGATTTGTGATTTAAACACCTATTCTAAGTTTAATACACCCCATTATATTTTACCCGTGAGTAATTAAATATTAACTATTTAATTACACCTCTTCACATGTATCCTAACCACTTATCTACCCCATATTTATCCTATCTATGTATCACCCCTATTTCTCCTCCTCCCAAAGCGGGATATTTCCCGTATTTGAGGTGGAGGGATAACTCTTATCTTTCTAGAAATCGTTCATTTTGGCCATCTCGAGAGTCTGTTCCGTGATCGGCGCCGACCGGTACTCGGTCGACGCCGATTTTTAGGAGCGGCGCCGATTATAAATAGAAGCCCAGAACTCAGTTCTAGGGGAGGACACGAGGACGACAAAATATGGGAAGAGAGAGAGAGACAGATCGTGACACAGAGACACAGGTTGTAAGAGAGAGAACGAGAGATCTTTTAGCATCAAGTGTGAACATTATCTATCGAATGAGAGCGGATCTTGTCCGAATCAATCCCTGAGAGGAGCACCGTTACTCTGCTCTTATCACATCAACATCTCACGTCTCCATTGATTTTCTGGTGACTCTTTTCCTGCACCCAACATGGGTGGAGTCTTGCTAGTATCTCTCCGACTTCCGCAGATCCAGCAGACATTGACGATCTGGCCTTCACTTTCCGATTTCCAAATCATCTTGCACTTTGTCTCGGATCGACGCCGATCTATATCAGTCGATGCTGATTTCAAACAGTCGACGCCGATTAGTCGACGCCGATTCTACATAATCGACGCCGATCTCCCTGCAGACAGGTAAAAAGACGCAGGTAACACAAATCTAACTTTATTTTTCATAGTTTCCTGTTTCCTGTTGCTTTCTGTCTACTGTTTAGATTCTGTTTATTACTTTGATCAGAAAATCTAGTCTTGTATGTACATCTTTCATCATGTATATTTCTTTACTTAATTGAAAACGTGGACTGACATCCGCCGAGGAAGCCTATCGCTTCCCGGACCCGCTTCTCGGGCAGTCCACCTAAATACCTTTTAACATGGTCTTTTTCTGTCAAGCATCGGTGTCTTGCAGGTTACTCGGATCTACTGTGCAGAATTGCTCGTGTGCGCCCGTCTTATCTACATTGACCTCCTTATCCGTCTACATCTTCGGATCTTGTCCATCAGGTATCAATTTCATTGGAGTTTTTTCAGGATTTTTGTGTTTAGTTTGGTGCATTAACTTGGACAGGTAACAAGCGCGAAATTCTTGAACTACATTCTGGCACGCCCTGTGGGACCCAACCAAAGTCCCTTATTGGCAAGTTCATTTCTTTTCTAGTTTTGAGCTTTGTTCTTTTTCTTCACTGATTTCTATCAGTTCTGCTTGAGCATTTCCTTTCATCGTTTTAATCTTGCTCTTTATGTGAAATTGTTATTTCCTTGAAATTTTTCTAGTTCCTTGAAATAGAAATTTCCGTTTCACTATTATCCGGATATATCTTTCTGGATTTTGTTTGGTGTTTGCTTAACCTTTTCTCGCGGAGCACTTTGCTTGTTCGTGGGATTGTTTGAAGGGAAGAGCTCAACAACGCGCTTTTTGAAGTCCACACACCTTGGAGAGCTAAGTCTACAGGTATTTCTCTTTTACGGTGTTTTCTCCTTTTTAGGAACTAAAAAAAATATATATATATATATATATCTAATACAAAAAATAAAAATAAAAAAATAAAAATAAAAATTCTTTGTTTATTGTCTATCACATCCGAACATTTCAATTGTTGGTACTTAA
>JAHRHJ020001884.1:0-16719 GCA_019776745.2 Taxus chinensis
TATTTTAGTTGTTAGGAAATTTCAACTAGGCTACCCATATTTCCCCTTATTATTTGTCTCTAGACCCTCTTCAGGTCAACTCGCATTGTGTGTGAGTCATGCCCAGTTTGTGAGGATTTGTTAGAAATAAAATCAAAGGTGTAGATTTTTGTTAGAAATGTAATAAAAGGCACAAATTTTGAACCAATTTTACATTGAACTTGTCACCTTTAAATGGAAAACGACATGATGAGTTGTCACTTCTTTCTTCATTAGACTGGATGAAATGTTGTGTGGCCAAAGATAGCCGCTTGAGACTACTTTTGTTTCATGCAACAAAAGAGGTTGGAAAATGGAAGCAAATGTCATGAAAATCTATAGTTATAATTAATCCATTTTGGTTATTTATTTTTGGAAGGAATAAAGGTGATTTACAAGATATAGACCATTGATCTTGAGGTCAAATATATATTTTTTATAAAACGACATGCATTCAATGTTTATTTGTTTTTTGTTTTCTACTTTCATTGAATTCATCCACCTTGTACCCTCCTCTCATCAACCCACCTCTACACCTAAGATATGTTGGTGTAGTAGCTGCTTAACAAGATGAGATCCCTCTCCACCATCAGTTTGAGCTTTTGGTGTGACAAAAAATCATAACATGGTATCAGAGCTATTAGTTATGCTTGTGCAGATCTGGAGTAAATACTTGGATGTTTTAGACCTCGCAGGAAGTCCCGAAGAAATTGAATCGTAATTTCTTTGGATCTACATTGGGTGAATACCTAGTTGTTCCACCATCAATTTCACATGGTTTAATCAAGCTCTAAAAAATGTCAGGGTGTGTCTGCCATAGCATATAGTTATGACATCGATGGATGATCCCTTGTTGATTAGATCAATTCTTATACATTTTGGTGTGATGATAGATCATAACAAGATATATCTGCAAATTACAATTGATTCTTATGTTTTCCTTGGTATCTTCATAGGTCCTTCGTACAATGCCATTTCCATAAAATATTAAGCTCCTTTGTCATAAATGTTGTAGCTGTACTACCTGATTTAAAATAAGTTCTTTTATGTTTGTAACGTGAAATCTTGGATCTTTGTAACATGGGCTTATTTTTTCTCCTGGTCAGATTTCAAAGAGATTTCATTATTTTTTGGCTCAAGTTCTAAGGCAATTCATGTTCCTCTGTTTAGCCAGTCTCTGCAAAATTTTGGTTAGGAATAATTTCTCATCTGAATCCATTTTCTCGGTTAGATACTTTCTAGATCAAGCTTGTTGAAAAATGGAATTAAATTAATAGTCTTAACATCTCTATAATTTCCACTGGTCATAATTGCCTTTGGCTTATCAGGGCTTAGGCCTTTTGCATACTCGAAGGGATCAATTAGTTAAATTAGTGATAAAGCCCCAAGCTTTCCTCATGTATGGAGATTCTAATGGTCAAGATCCTTAATTGTTAGTTGAGATGATGCTAGCCAATAATGTGGCCCCATTCCACCTCATTAGCTATTAGTTAAAGGTTTAAATGATTTAGATGTCCCACAAAATTCCTTCCCACTTAACTTTGTAATTTACATTTGTTTATATGGAAATATGGATGTCAACATTCATCGCCCTTAGTATCTAAGGTAATGCCCTAAATTTACTAATGGTTCAATTTTTAAATTACATATTGATATATTCCATGAATGAATTTATATAATTTGCACTTTTCTTGAAATTTCATGGAATTGGAAAAGAATTATTGAGTAGTTGAACTATGAGAGCAAAACTTGAAAACCATGGAGCAAGAATCTTCTGCTTGACATTAGTTGACCCTCAGAATAGGTGTTCACATTGTAATGGGTTTCCACGAAATCATTGTTAGGAATGTAAGTCCTTACAATTTCCCCATGGGATGACAAGATTTTGTTGCATTTAAATGGAATCATTTTCAATTGACTTTTGTTTCAACCCTATTGACTATGGAAAAAGATAATCTTTTAAAGTATTGCTATTTAGATGATTCTAGGGATTTCATAAAAGATCCATCTAGGATGGAATATGAACTGGTTGGAAATTTTAATAGATTCAAGACCGGAAATGTGGACAGTGGTTCCTTGTGGTGTTAAGCTTAGATTTGTAACTAAGTGATTTGGAAATAGCGTTCTATTCACGAATGGGTTTTTATCATTTTTAAATGTCTTTGCGTGACAGAAACCAACATATTTCATGGGAGGGCCATGGTTTATCCACAAACTTCATGTCTGCTAGGCTAATATGTTTGTAAATTTTCCAGAAATTTGACACGTGCTATGTGTCTTTGTTTTGATCTTCGTCATGTGTAGAATCTTCAACAATACATTTCCTTTTTCGGATTTAAATTTTTTCTTAAGTATGATGGCTTTAACTAGTAATATTAATTTGTAATAGGGACTTTATTCCAAAATTCATTGATCTGGTAACCAGTGTCAAAATTTCTAGGTTGTATAATCAGGTTCAACTTTTTCCGTAGCCTTCCATTGATTCCTTTTTAGAAATATGTAAGTTTCCTCAAAGGAAATTATAACTTACAACAGAGTTTTCTGGATATCTCAGAAGATTTCATATGAAGCTTCTCCTTTATTCTTCCAAAAATCCAGTTGGATTCAACATGAGCAAAGACAATTACATCCATGTTTTAAAATAGGTAATTTATCTTCATAACTTGTAATAGAAAAGATCAAAAATGACTGAGTAATGACTAAACTTTCAAGTCATCTCCATACATAAATTGTCTTTAATTAAGTTTAATCTTGTTAGATGGCTAGAAAATCAGTGGAAACTGTACCACTTATCTGGAAAATGTGGATCCACCAAAAACATGGACCCTTCAAACCTTCATCCCCTTCTGTTCAGGAAGATAAGGAAATTCCTATCCCAATTCATTATAAAGGAAAGAAGATGTCATTTGGTACATCACTAAATCATTTCAGAAGATTCTTGTTGATGCATGAAAGGAAATATTACAACGTTCATGTTCAAACATGACAAATACAATCTTCTAAAATTTAAGATCACGAATGGAATATGGATCAGATCAAAATCAGAGATTCTTCAATAAAGAGAATAGCATCATAGTTATTCTCCCAACTTGTAGAAGGAAGTCTTACATTCTTCAATCTTTCAAAATTTGGATAAGAATAAAAGGAACGTTGGAAGAATAGAAGATCCATACAAGAAGTGCTCAGAAACAAGAAATAATTGTGATAAGATTTTGTATGAAGGCTTCATTATCAGTTTAGATCAGGTATCTATGTCAAGTCTTATCTCATAAGAGGGACAAAACAGCGGATCTTAGAATAGATTCATTGAAACAATATGTTTTTGATAAGAAAGCATTTCACAAAAATACAATCCTAAATGGTTATTGCTAAGCACATCTATGATAGTTGGAAAACTAGTTTTAAAATTTATAACTAATCTTAAAAGTTAAATACATATGCTTTATATCAAACTTATTATGAGGAGTAAAGGATATTATGAATCTAACCATGTTGATGTTTTTGGATATACAATTTGGAATTAAGATGTTTGGTGCAAATGCTGTCACTTGTGAGCAATAAAGAATAAAACCACATTGTTATATCTCTTCTACTGCAAGTAGAGTATAAAATAGGTGCTTCTCATGTTTGAAGTTACCTTTTGGAAGCCATAATGGCTCAGAGAAGGGACTTTGCTATTTCAGTCCCTCTAAATTTAGCTATGCGTCAAAGAGAAGGATAATGGGTTTTCCCTCCCCTATGTTCTAATATATCCATGCTTCCAATTTCTGGTGGAGAGTAAAACTAAACCATGGACAACATGTAGATTCACAACACTCATATCAATGGTTTAAATTAGCATTGGAGGGGATTTTCACATACTCCAGAGACAAGTATAAGAAGATAAAAAAGGTTCTGTTTGAGATGTCTACCTAGTGATCAAGTATTGCAATTTTGTTATTTATTCACACAAGAATTTGGTACACCATGGAGTTGAAACTATCACTCCTTTGTACTCCAACAAGCCTTTCAAATTCAACATTGAGAAGTGTTCATGAGAATAGACCTCTTAACAACTTTGAATGTTTCAAAATGGAAAATTCCTAATCAGGTATTTCTTATGTAATTTAAGTAAGTACTCACATGTGATGGATGATGAGGTTACTTGTAACTCCGAGCAAAGGATCTAGTTCATAAGAATGCCTTGTTCTATCAAACTCAGGTCAAATAGTATTGCCCAAGACATGTAATTCGAAGGCCTTTAATCACTTTATCTTAAGCCCACATGACACTTGTTTCAACATCCTAATATTGTAGGGTGCAATTAATTGTGGTAGCTGGAAAAATGTCAATTAGGTAAGCACTATTTTAAACTCCAAAATAGAAAATTAGTCTAAATGGATTAACTTAGCCAACCATGCAATGCTTTTGGGAGAATTGTAAGAGGCATGTTTGGTAAGATTAACTTGTCTCCACTAAGTAGTGTGTTGTGGAGTTGAAAATATTCCCAAGGTTCAAAATCTGAATTTAGTGAAGGTTTGAATAAAGACTTACAGAACACAGAAAAATTCAACACAAATTCAACTTACATATCATGGATTTAGAAGCCTTAAATCATGAGGCCTGATTTATCCAATTGTCAATCCTCGAGTTTTTTAGTTAAGGAAGGTGAGCTTGGATTATACAAACAAATGTTCACATTACTATTTTATGTGTTTACTTAACAGTAAGGGGGACTATTTTGGTTTATAATATTAAGACGGGAAACTACTTATTATAAATACCCACAAAATGAAGTTGGATTTTTAAGAGTGGAACATTACCATCTTCCTTGTATACAACATGTGTGATCATATAAGGATTGGGAAACCTGGTTTTGGCAATGCAATAACAAGCTATATTAAAAATGATTTTTCAGAATTCGGTTATGTTCTCATTGGGAGAATCCTTCTAGTTGGTTCATAATTCCTTATTGCAAGGTGTAACTGTGATGAAATATCCCTGCTATTTTTTATTTGGAAGGGGAAAAATCCCCTGGTCCAGATGGGCCTCACAACTAAATCAACAAGTGATTTCTTGTGAAATAATTCATAATACATGGTTCAACGAATCTTCATCCAAACTTAAATATATTGCTATGGTCGTCATCAAGCATTTCAAGGAGGTGATTTACGATTCTTTCACATGACTCTTGTAATATCTACTCAGAACATCCTATCTATGTAATAATTTAATTACAGATTCATAATCCATAATAATTCAGTCAATACATATTATATTTATAATTAATCTAAATTCATCTAGTTATCATGAATCTAAAATGTGAAACAGGACATGTTTATTTCTCCAAATATGTGCATAGTTATTGTAGTGCCCACTTTCTTCGAAACTTATTATATTTTGATTTTGATTACTGTTGACTATAGACATGGATATTATCATGCTTAAAATTTTGGTTTAGCATGATGTTAGATGATAGAGATATTTCTGATTATTGAAGCATTATGATTCATAGTATAATTTGTGTGGATTCTTAGAGCATAAAGAGAAATTTTTATATTGATGATGGATGGTGTGTTATTAGCATATATACTTACAATGGGACATTCAAAATTCTTTGTCATGTTGAGTATGATTTAGACATTTGAACTTATCATGTATTTTGTTGATATCGATGAAATGGCAGATAAAATTGAGATGTTGTTGAAATGTATAGACAAATGATAACATTGTTTAGTTGTAGATGATGATTTAGTTATATGAGATTTTTACTGATTGATTTATGTGTGTATATTTTATCTTTGATGTATTTGATGTGGCCATGATGAAGCCGTGATGTTTAAGGAGGTATTGTAGGATTTTGTAGGTAAGGTATCACAACAATAAAAATTTTAGGAGACCAACCACAACGGAATATGTGGATGGATAAAACGACAGTCACCACTGAAACTTATGTAATGTTCAGATTTTCCTTGTTTTAATTTTTTAGGGGGTCTTATGGGGGGGATGACCTCCAAAGTTGTGATCCTTTGGCTATGTGTGAAATTATTTCCAAAAAAAAATTGCAACTATTGTTGAGTAAGTGAACTTTATTATTAGTAGGCAGTTGTAATTCTATTTAATCCAAAGTTGCCTTTAGTGTTTTTTTTAATATTGGTAAATAGTTTTTTGAAAGGGACTATACCCTTGTGTACAAAAGGAGGCCTAAAAGCCTGGATAAGAGAGAGGAGCAGAGAAGCTGTATCAAAGCACAAAAGTTACAGCAAAGACCACCGAAGCCTAGAAACAGCAACACAAACGAGACTTAACAGCAAAACAACGGCAACAAAACAGCAAGCCTACAGCCAAGAAGCAGTAGTAAAACTGGACTACTTCTTGGCCGCTTGATCAATACTCATCTTTACTTTTTTCCAAGCATGATACATACCCAGCGTGGTCATATGAGCAGCATCCGTCTTATCGAGCTCCTCTCTGGTTCTTTTACTCTCTTTCTCATTGCCCCAAAGAGTCATCGGGACACCGCTGAGATGCGAAACACTTCTTGCATGACCTTCGATGAATTCCTCTATGGCCCTGAATGCTGCAATATTATACTCATGCCTAGTCTTCGTTTTCCCAAGGCGGGAGTCTAGGGAGGTCAGTTTTTTGTATATTTCATCAAGCTGGCTATTGCCAATGCTCCCTTCTCCCTCAATGCTTTTTTTGCCTTTTTGCTTAGCAAGATTTTTTACCTCATCCTTTAGCGATTTAAGCTCAGCCTCTAAGGCCTCCAATCTTCTAGAAGGGTTATCCGTTGGTGCCGCCTGGGGACTGACACTACTAATGTTCAGCAGATCATGAGCAATGTCATCCAAAGGTTCATCCCCCTCAGCAGTAGACTCAAGGTTGAGTCTCCTAGAAGCCCTGGTGACACGTTTAGAAGTAGAGACAGTGTGGGTGGCAGGGGGCAGCAGCAGGAGGAAAAGAAGGAGAAGCATGAGCAGCCTGCATGGGGGCATCAGCACCGGAGGCGGGGGGGCAGCAGCAGGGACAGCAGGGGAGACAGGACTGGTAGCAACGGAGCCCAACAAATCCAGGCCGGGAGAGGAAGGGAGACCGGGGAATTTGATAAGGCAGTGCTTGTGAATAAGCAGAATAAGCCCTTGGTGAAGGGGAACCGCCTGGGTATGCTTCTGGAACTCCAAAATGGAGCGCTCAAGAGAGTTTAACAGATAGTGGGGAAAGCAAACCAACCTACTCCTACGAAAGTGATTCAAAAAAACAAGGTGCTTGGCAGGGACAGTAACAAACCTGCCTTCCAAGGATATGTAGCGAATCATCATGCGGGTGACTTCATCATACGGAGAAGGAATTGAATTAACAAGCAGACCCGCGGTGTTGAATATAAGCTTCTCCTCCTCCTCCACAAATCTTCTCTCTTCAGCCTCTTTGATAACCCTCTTGTTGAAGAAGCGGTATCCTTCCAAGCTGAGGCCAGTCGCTTCGGCTATGAGTTCGTCGTTAATAAGAATCTTCTGCCCTCCATAGTCGACCATCCTCTCATTCCAATCCTTGGCAAAGTGAACAGAGATGCTTTGATCATGCCCTTGCACTCTCTCCACAAAGTTGGTGAATCCGCCAATACTAAGAATGTTCCAGAGCTCAGTGTTATCTTTCCAGTCAGGGTCTGCACACGGCTCAATCTGGCAGGGAGGCCCTCCCATCTTCACAAGGATGTGCTGGTTACAACAATTTTCAAAATACCTTTGGGCGTTGAGAGTGATTCGTTTCTCGCCGGTGCGGGTCGCATAAAAATGGGAACTGTAGCCGTTGGTCCTCCCACGAACGGCTATAGGATTGCCGATCTGAGTCTGCGTGAAGTCCGCGCGTGAAAACCCTTATCCTGTCAGCTTTCACCTTATAGTTATCTTCGGTTTTCGCGGAGCTTGGCAACCGAATATCAACAGCTATTGTACTTCCCGCGTGCGCTGTTTTTAAATTTAGACGGCTCCACTTGAAGTTCCTAAACAAAATCTTGCCATCATTTGGAGTAGATATCATATGCCACGCCAAATAAACTAAAACAGCACCTGTGGAAGAATTTATGGATTTCCTCCAAAGATTAAAGCATATCTTTAGAGATTGTTTGCGTGTGAAGGTCCGCATGTATGCTGTTGTGAAGCTGATTAGGGATACTATCATTATCCCAAATAGTGAAATTTATATTAATGCCATAATTGGCCATTGCATCGGCCAGCTTGTTACCTTTCCTGTAAGTATGTATGATTCTGATGCTGTTGAAGGTATGACTGATGCTTATGGACTCAGAGATAAAATCTTTGATATTCCAGCTAGGAGAAGAGGACTGATTAAGCAGATTAATAATATTAAGGGAGTCCCCTTCAACAATGAGGTTCTGGATATTTTGGGCTCCGAGCAACTCTCAAACCCCAGAGAACAGATAAAGCTTCTGCAAAATGATTGGTTTGGATTCCCATTTTTCCAGCATATGCAACAATCAAATTACCTTTATGGTCCCGTATTGCTCCTCCTCCAGCAGCTGTTCCAGGGTTCCCCTTAGAGGCACCATCAAAGTTCAGCTTGAACCAATTGGATTCAGGGGGATGCCATTTGACCAAAGATCTATCCACACTATTCCCGGGGTTGCTCCAATATCCGATCTGCCAATTTGATAAGATGTGCTTTTCATTTTCAGGGTAACAATTGTTCTTAGGAGGTTTAAATCTGGCCATGTCCTCTTTGATGCCTTGGGAGATCTTGCCAGTAGTGAGTTTAAAATTCTGCTTCTTATTTCTAAAAAAACTATATTATTTCTATCCTTCCAGATCCTCCAAATTAAATGCGGGATGGCTAATTTCCAGATTCTTCTGATAGCACAATGTCTGAATGGTGGGTTCCATTGGTTCCACAGCTGAGTAAGATCCTCCGGCATCACCCAGAGAGCTTCAAATTTGGAAAGGACAAAGTTCCAAACTCTAAAGGCATAATCACAGTGTATGAACAGATGTCTAATTTCTTCATAGTTATTCCTACAAAGGTGGCACCAATTGGGAATGATAAAACCTCTTTTCATCAAATTGTCAGTGGTGAGAATTTTGCCTCTGATGGCCAGCCCAAAGAAAAAAATTTATTTTGGGGGTTAACTCAGGCATCCAGATCAAGTTCCAGTTAAAGTCTGATTGGTTACTGTGGAAAAGACTGGTATAACCAGATTTGACTGAGTATTTACCCTCGTGTGAATTGCTCCAGATCAGCTCATCCTTGGAATCCAGCTGACACAAAGGGAAGAGATCCAAAAGGTCTTGGAGGGAGGAAATAGTCTGTTTCAGTTCAATACTCTCCATAGTAAGTCTTTTCCAATTCTTGTTGGTGCCATTTCCATCAATGTAGTCCTTAACTTTAGTTCCATATTTTCTTATAAGACTGTCCTTAGCAGTCCCAAATCTCTCCAAGAGATTATCATTGGACCAGTTATCCTCCCAGAAGTTAATGTCGCTGCCATCCCCAATTTTTCCATTTGCTTCCCTTCTTAATGAAGTTTCTACTCTTAACCAGATTATTCCAAAAAATGGAACCATTGGGGAGTTGCTCATCATGCAGATAGGAGTAAACAACTTGCTGATTCAAGTATTTTGTTTTAATGACATCAATCCAGGGTTGTTTCTCAGAAAGCAATCTCCAGCCCATCTTAGCAATGAGTGCCTCATTCATTTTCTCAATATTTTTTATTCCCAGCCCTCCCCTAGATTTAGGGGTGCAGACTTTATCCCAGGCCACAAGGTGAAATCTGAACTTTTCTTCCATGCCTTGCCATAAAATTTTTTTCTGAATCCTTTCAATTTTCTCTCTGAAGGAGGAAGGAATTTTGAAAAGTGACATGATATATATGGGTAAACTTTGGAGTGTGCTTTTAATGAGAAGGCACTTACCAGCACTAGAGAGAGTGGTCCTTTTCCAACCGGCCATTTTTTTCTGAAATCTCGTCAATAAATCATCCCACACCGTGTGAGAGACTTTTCTTCGTGCCAAGAGGGAGGCCTAAGTATGTTGCTGGAAGAGTACCAATTTTACAGCCCAGAATTTTAGCAATCTTGAGCTGTCGTTCCCCAGGGGTGTTAAAGAAAAAAAGGATGCTTTTGTCGTAATTGATCTCTTGCCTGGAAGCAGATTCATATAGCTGCAGAAGAGCCTTGATAGATTTAGCTTCTACAACTGAGGTCAGAAGAAGAAGGATGGTGTCGTCTGCAAACTGTTGATGAGAGACAACTTGGCTGAGAGAAGTGGGTTTAGAACCATTTAAAAGGCCGACTTCCACCGCTCTGCTAATTGTTCTACTAAGGCTGTCAGCCAGAAGGATGAAGAGTAGGGGGGAGATGGGGTCTCCCTGCCTTAGACCTCTGCTGCTGGTGAAGAATCCCACAGGCTCTCCATTAAACAACCACAGAGAACCTGGCTGTAGATATACAAGACTTAACAATTTTTCTAAACTTTTCTGTGAACCCAAATTTAGATAAAATCCTGTCAAGGAAGACCCAAGAAACTTTGTCAAAAGCTTTTATTCATATCAAGCTTAAGGATCATGTTTGCCTTTTTGTTATTTTCCATAGAATGCATAGTTTCGTGCACCATAATCACACCGTCTTGTATTATCCTACCTTTAATGAATCCACTCTGCTGCCTTGAGATGAGATCCTTCATTATGAGCTGCAGCCTAGAAGCAATAATTTTGGTAAAGATTCGAAAAATAGCATTAACAAGACTGATAGGTCTGAAATCCTTGAAATCTTTTGCATCCATTTTTCTTAGGTGCCAGCACAATGTGTGTGTTATTGAGTTCTTTTAGAAGATTTCCCGATCTATAAAATTCATTAACCGCTTTGAGTAGATCCTCCGAGCATATTTCCCAGAATTTCTGAAAAAAATTAATGGAGAATCCATCCGGTCCAGGAGCCTTATCCCCCTCAAGAGAAAAAACAGCCTTTTTTAGCTCATCAAGCGTGACCGCTTTAGTGATATCTCTGAATTTCTGGTCCTCAATATCATTCTGAGGGATAGCTTCTAGCATGAAGGAAATAGCTTCTGGATTGCTGACATTACTCTCTCTAAGAAGATTTTTGTAGAATTCAAGTGCTTGTTTCTTAATGCTGTTTGGATCTTTAGTGATACTTCCGTTGCTTTTAGAAACCTCTAAGATCCTATTACTGGCTCTGTGCTTTAGAGTGGTCATGTGAAAGAACTTGGTGTTCCTGTCCCCCCTCTTTAAGCCAGATAGCCCTAGATTTAAGGCGCCAAAAGGACTCTTCTCTACTGCAGATCGTGTGCAACTCAGAAAGAATTTTCTTTTCATTTACTTCATCTTCAACTGATCTCCCCATAGTATCCATCTTTAACTCAAGATCCTGAAGCTTCTGTTTTAACTCTTTCTTTTTTCCGAAGATGTTTCCAAACACATTTTTGTTCCAAAGTTTGACTTGTTTTTTAACATTTTTGAGTTTTTGGACCAATCTGTACTGGGCAGTGCCTTCCCCATTCCAATCCCACCATTCCTTTATTCTATCATAGACATCAACGTGCTCCATCCACATTTTTTCAAATTTGAATGAGCTTCTTGCAGGTTTGGTCCAATTTAGAAAGCTTAAAGCAATCGGATTATGATCCGATCCAATTCTGGGTAGGGAAGAGAGGTAAAAGTCTTGGCTAAGAATCCAGTTTGCTGAGATTAGTGCCCTGTCTAGTCTCACCTGAATGAGCTCCTTTCCCAACCTTCTATTATTCCAAGTATACTTATTACCATGCAGATCCACATCAATGAGGTTTTGTTCAGTGATAAAATCAGCAAAATCCTCCATACCATTAGAGAAGGTGGGGGTTCCCCCAAACTTTTCGCCTGGGTTTAGAGGGGAGTTGAAATCTCCCATGATAAGCCAATTAACAGAACTGTGCTGGTTTCTAAAGATTTTAAGATCAGCCCATAGTTTTCTTCTACCACTAGCAGAGTTAGGGGCATAAATATTAGACAAGATCCATTCACACTTATTTTCAATAGTGACAAATTTAATTGCAAGATGATTAATATTATCACTAAGAATCATACCAGTACAGTGCCTTTTATCCCAAAGAGTAGCCAGCCCTCCGGAAGCACCCTGAGAATCAACACAGCCGCCATTTCAGAGCTGTCCCAAAAAAATTTTTTTAATATTATCCATGGTCATTGCTTTCATCTTAGTTTCTTGAAGAATCAAAATGCTGGGGTTACTGGAGTCCCGTAACTCCTTGATGTTTCTTTGCTTAGAGTAACCGTTAAGGCCTCTAATATTCCAAGATATGATCTTCATATGGAATGGTTGGTAGTTGGAATTGCTTGCTGGTTCAGTTGCCGCTGAACACCATCTGCAATATCCCTCTCTGTTTTCTTTGCTCTGAGAGTCTTTTTAGAGGGTCTTCCTCTTTTCGAGCTTCCTCCAAAATCAGCTATTCGTCTAACTGAAGATCTGTTTTTTCTGGAGGTAGAGGTTTCCCAATTGTCAATTTCCTTTTTCTTTTCACTATAAAGTGATTCTGGGATCCTTTCAAAACCTTCCATTCTTTTTTTTTTCTTTTTTTGAGATGACCAAAGTGAACCCAGAGTCTGGATCTTCCTTTTCCTTGGTAGGCGTAATCTCCCCTTCCTCTTGTTCCTTATGAATACTGACAGGAGTGTGATTGCAACAGACCTGCTCAGTCACTGTTGAAATGCTGAGGTATGGCAGCGGATCCGCATTTCCTTTCTCTCCAGTAGGGAGAGACTCCAGGGGCTCAAACACCCTCATATCCTCCTTGATACAAGCTTCCTCTCTAACGAATGGCAGGATTTCTTTCTCTTCTGAACCAGAAGGGATTAAATAGGTCTTCTTTTCCATGGAAGGTGTGATCCCCCCTTCCTTTTGTTCCTTAAGGATACTATCAGGAGTATGATCAGAAGCAGTTTTGATGTTGCAACAGTCCTGCGCAGTTGCTATTGAAATGCTGAGGTATGGCAGCGGATCCGCAATTCCTGTCTCTCCAGTAGAGAGGATCTCATTGCTCCCCTTCACCAATATTCCCCTGTCATTTATTGACAATTCGTTCTATTCCACATGGTACATTCTTCACGCCCCAACATACAACCTTCTAGATTTGTCTTCCTACCCTACTTGGTCACATTAGACTTCTCTTCAGCGCACATTGCCCTTTGCACTTCGAGTACTCGTCATGTACCTTCTGCTGGTAGTTATCATGGCCTCCAATTTCCTCACGTTATACTTCCTTTCATTCATCTCCATCCTTGGATCACTTGTGAGAAGAAATATTCTTTTGAATTAAAAAACACCCGTAACAACTTATTCCTCTAACCTTTCAATTTCCACAGCTTTGTACCTAGATAACTACAACCACCCCACACTAATAGTATGTGCAGTCCTCTACGCATAAACATGCATCATATAGTAATTAGATTCATGCACGCAAGCACACTTATTACACGTAAACAACAACTAAATTGACAAAGAATAGTGATAATGAATGAAATATAGAAGGGAAACCTAATCTAAATGGAAATAATACCTTATTACAAACACCAAGAAGTCTTATTTATAGTAGGGCTTCAGCCTACTCCTATTAAAGTAACTGGGTAGCCGTGTTCCATCAAGTGCTTCTAACTGGAAAGCACCTGTTTCAAGTATGTGAGTGATGACATATGGCCCCAACTAATGTACTTTGAGCTTTCCTGGATGGCGCAAGAACTTAGAGTCATAAGAAGTACCATTTTTCCAGTCTCAAACTTCTTATCCCTTATGCTTCTGTCATGCCATGCCTTCTTCCTGGCCTTTTCCTACTTTTAACTCCATCGTGCTATGGCTCGTCGTTCATCTAGTTGAATCATCTTCTTGATACGCTCTTCTAAATCCTGTTCATCATCTAGACCTCCAGCGCGCACAATGCGCAAAGAAGGTAACATAACTTCTATAGGGAGAACGACTTCCGTGCCAAACACAAGCTAAACGGTGTGGCTTTGTTCCATCACTTATAAGTTGTTCGATATGCCCAAAGAACTACTGACAAATTCTCATCCCAATCCTTTCTTCTAACATCATAATTTTTTTATCAAAGTTTGGCTCAAAATATTGTTGAAATCCTTAGTAGTTTCCCTTTTCTTGAGGATGGTAGGGTGTAGTTTATGGTATGCAAACAAAAAATCATCTAATAGGATCGTGATTGTCTCATTAAAAAAGTGTGTACCCCTATCACTTGTCAAGCTTAAAGGACATCCATATCTTGTAATAACATTCTACCATAGAAACCTAGCTACTGTAGCTATTGTACAGTCCTTTGTAGGTGCTGATTCTATCCATCGTGTG
The DNA here is from genome assembly GCA_019776745.2 of Taxus chinensis. Lineage (NCBI taxonomy): Eukaryota > Viridiplantae > Streptophyta > Pinopsida > Cupressales > Taxaceae > Taxus > Taxus chinensis. Next base: position 14,373 of record JAHRHJ020001884.1, read on the forward strand.
AGATATCTATGCAAGTAATGATATAGCGCAATCTTGTCCTATGCGCGGCTAGAGAAATAGGTCATACAAAGTCAATAGCCCATTTCTTAAATGTTCTACACTAGTAGTTGGTCTCAAAGGCATCTCATCTCTTTGCCTTGGTTTCCTAAGCGCTGAAAATGATCACACACCTTACAATATTCTTTACAGTCTTTATACAATGTCTCCCACCATAATCTAGCAAGTAGGATCTTTTGGGTAGTCACATCACTTGCATAATGGCCTCCTGCAATACCACCATAAGCTTCTTCCATAATATCCTTGCCCTAATTCTCTAATACACAACAACGTAATACTTCATCTCTGCCTAACTTGTAGAGGTCACCACTTATTAACATAATTGGTGTTGCACGTATAACAAGCTATTTCTTTTCTAATGCCTTCATTCCTTTTGGTGCTATACCAATCCATAGAAAGACAAGAATGTCTTCTAATTCTGATGGTGCATGTTGTAACCTATATAATTGTGCATCTGCATGGTTTCTTCAATTATCTGTGCTTCCTCTCTTGAGTTGATTCTAGATAGATGGTTTGGTCTAGAATTACTTTTCCCTGGCTTCACCACAACTGTGAAATCAAACTCTTGAAATAAGAGTACCCATCTACATATGCGCCCCTAGAAGATGGGCTTGTTTACCAAGTACTTCAATGCCATGTGATTTGTATAAAACACAAATGGTGTTGTTAACAAGTACTGTCAAAACTTTTGCAATGCATAGATAATAGACAAAGCTTCACGCTTTGTAGTTGTATAATTCTGTTCAGCAAGAGTTAGCTTCCTACTAGCAAAAAAAATTACATGATCGACAATACCTTCTCCAGGATGAGCTAGCATAATGAAAATGGCCATGCCAGAGGTGTCCACATGCACATGAAATGGCTTATCCCATAAGGGAAAGTGTACAATGGGCGCGGTAGTAAGTCTTTCTTTTAATATCTTAAACATGCATTACTGTGGTTCTCCCCAATAAAATGTACCTTTTCCCTTCAGTAACTCTTCTAAGGGGGCAATAATTTTTACACACCCTTTGATGAATTTTCTATAATATCCTGTATGATCTAAAAATTTGTGCACCTCACTTTGACGGGTAGGTGCTTCTAGGCCTAAAATGACTGCAACCTTAGCTGGATCAACGAGCAAACCTTCCTTACAGATTATATGTCATAACAATATTCTAAATGGTTTGGTCAATATGCATTTCTTGATGTTCAAAGAGATACTCAACTATCTACACCATTTAAACATTAAGTGCAGATTGTCACTATGATCTTTTACAAGCCCATATACTGTCCAATCATCTAGGTAAACCTATAAGAAGTTGTGAATAATATTTAAATGCTTGAACAACTATGCGCGAGAATTCAACAAATGTATTTTCAATCCAAAAGGCATCATAATATAGGAAAAACTACCCCATTCAATAGTAAATGTTGTCTTTTCTTGATCCTCTTGAGTAATCCTAACCTGATGATACCTGAAAAACCCATATGTAAAGGAGTATATCTCGCACCCTGCAATGCCTTCCAGTATTTCCTCAGTGAATGGCATCAAGAATGGATCGGTGACGCATGAAATATTAAACTTCCTGTAGTCTACACATATTATAATTCATCCATCCTTCTTGATACTGATCACCATTGGGCTAACCCATTCTGACTCATTGAGAGGTTTGATAATTCCAGATTTCAACATTTTATCAATTTCTTCTTTTACCTTTTCGCACAAATTAGGATTCATTCTGTAAGGCCTCTTTCTAACTGGGCATGCACTATCTTTAAGCTTTATCTTCATTTCCCCAAGTGATTTATGCATGCCTTTAAGTTCATGATATCCTCGTGGGAATAAGTCCTGATAATCTTTGAGTAACTCAAAGATCTTTGCTACCTCCGAGTCTGACCAGTAGTCTCCAATTATGGCCTCCTTAGGCTCAACCTACGAACATATATTCACCTTCTATGTTTTCATGGGTTCATGGTAGGCGTGCGTATTCTTGGCTGCACTGTCCAAGACCTCACGCACCCCTTGTGAATGTTGGAACATAATGATTAAGTGGTCTGGCCAACTCTTAATGTATATGAGTCCATCACTAATATATAGGTTAATATTTAATAATATGAAATTTTTATATTTCTATTATTAAATATGCTAACCTAGGTATATACTTTAGGTTAAATATTTAATAACATGAAATAATTATATTTCTAATATTAAATATTATAAACCTAGGTGTATGTGTAAACCATTTTAGGTTGAAAAGGTGGGTCGGGAGACATACCCGATCACCTTATATAAAAAAAAGTTTAGGTC
>JAHRHJ020001885.1:0-16713 GCA_019776745.2 Taxus chinensis
TCACAATTCAGATTGTTCTCTATAATAAATTCTGATTTGATATGGCCAGGATAAGATACGGCTGGGTATTGTTTTATTGAGTTTCCATCATGCTTAGCCGCATTATTTAGGAAAATCTACATCAGTTTGGGATTCATTCATAGGCTTGTTATTGTATGCGTACTACTTGGAATAAAAATCATCAAATTAGTTGCTAGCTGAGTTTTGGTTCTCATGATATTTTGAGTCACTTTTTCAACACGAATTCTGATCTGCTGTACTAAATTTTTGTGTTCTTTTATTAATCTGAGTCATGAGTGGTGGAATTACCTAGAATCCATTAAGGTTGAAGTGTCCCATTTCGGGGATATTTCAGTGGTATCAGAGCAGTGTATTCTCCCAGCCTGTGAGAGGAACTTTATTTTTTTTTTAAAAGAGCAATGATCCTGCTAGCCTGCAGGGTTCTGATTTAATTCTATGCAACCACGAGAGATTGGTTCGCATAGGTATTACACACGCAGAAGAGCACAACTAGAAGTTGGTTTTGAAACAGGTGCCAGAGCTGAGAACATGGGTGATAAATAAGAAAGTCCTCGAGATGAGCCAGTGGATCCGGATAGAGAACTTTTCAGGACTACAGTAGCCACTCAACAGCGGTTGATTTAGTCCATGGAGCTACTCTGGACAGGTTGGCCTTCGATAGGCCAAGAGACAAATATGATAAGAGAGACAAATCCGTATCAGTTGCCAGTAGTCACAGGAGACACAATAGGAGGATCACCCAACATGAGATTGGGCAATGTGAGGGGATCTCCTTGCCGTTTGTTGGTTCCAGGCACACTCATACAGATGACAACCAGCCTACCAATGGATGAGCAATGCTAGGACCTATAAACTCCCAGATTTCTTGCGAAAGCGCCAATGATCCAAACCCAGGAGGTTGAGGATTCTCTTAAAGGGTACGACTTTCCAGGAAAAATGTTATGGCAGCTAGTGATGAGTTTGAGGAGGAATTTATTGCAGCATGTGAGGGAGACCATTCCCCTTCAACAGGACATGTGCATAGAGGAGTTGATAAGATGAAGAACCAAACAGGATTTAAGATGCAATAGAGCACAACAGAGTAGGGAGGTGCAACAGGCTACCATCAAGGTGTCTCTTTCCAACGACAAGCCATTGACTGATGGTAGCAGAACAGTTCAATGTTAGAGCTTAGATCCATAGGGTTTGACGATTTATCTTGAAGCACAAGCCTAGGGAAGAGAAGGAGGCCATCAGTGTTGCTTCTGTTGCACCTTGTGGGAGTAACATATGATTGGTGGCATTCCATGGGTTTGGTAATCACAATGAGACATGATCTCTTACGCAAAAATACAGAGGAAAGTTCAGATTTGAGAAGTTGATTGCTAGATTTGACATTGAAGGGATGTCAGAGATTGTACTACAGGGATTTGGCACCAGCTTTAGGTACTAGATGTGGACACGTTAATGCATACATCAATGAATTCCAACGTATAGCAAGTGATGGTTCCAGAGATGCCGGAAAGTCGTGTGGTGATTTCAACCTTATAAGGGACTACATGACAGCTGAGGAGGATTTTGTCAAGGCTCTTAAGCCTATAACTTTGCATGAGGCTATTCGGAAGCTAATTGGACTTAGACACTGCTCCAATTCAGCCCCAAAAGAAGAATTTCAAGAAGGAAAAATCAGAACAACAAGAGCAGCCCACTTCTTCGAAGGTTGAGTTTACACCCAAGAGGGAGATTGTTTCGAAGAGTGAGCTTTGCCGGAAAAATTTATGCTTTCATTGCAATATATCCGTGGGAGCCGGGGCAAGAGGTGTCTTGGGAAAGACCCAAAAATCCATCTCATAAGGGTTGACGACTGAAGAGTCCAAGGGATGAACATGGAGCAGCCAACACAAGATATTGCAAATGAGGGTAGACTCACCTATCTTTCGGGAGCACCCAAGTATAATCCATTCATGTTTGAAGGCACAATGTTCCTAGGAGTAGAATCATGGCACTACTGGATAGTGGATCTACACACAACTTCCTAGATGCAGGTTTGGTAGACCAAAAAGGTTTATAATGTGATAGCTTTGAAGGCTTTGATGTGACTATAGCAGGAGGTCTCACTCTTCCATGCAAGAAGAAGATCAACCAAGTTAGCATTTTCTTTGGTGAGTATACACTTTGTGATTATTTCTATGTCATGGATTTAAAAGATAACAATGTTGTTCTTGGCATGCAATGGTTTCATTCGTTGGGAAGAGTCACTCAAGATGTGGAAACTATGGAGCTGAGTTTCGACCACAACGGGAAACAAGTCACCTTAAGAGCACTCAAGTACACGTTGCCCATCAAATGGCAGCTAAGTCTATGATAGTTTGGACCAGGAACCATCTCGTGAGGACATTTACGCAGATTTTTCACTGCATATCATTTTACGGACCAGCAAAGAGGTGATGAAGAGTGTGGCAAGTTCAAAGCATACATGAGGACGATGGTTTCACTAATGACAAGTAAGTTGCATAAGTTTTTTTCTGTAGTGTTTGAGCAACATTGTATAGTGCACATGAAGCTATTAAAAAAGCTTCGGCTGGTCTGGGATCCTGGAACATGTAGAATGCAGAGTTGTAGTTTATGATTGCTTGGGGGCAAGCAATCTCGGGAAGGGAGGACTGTAATGTCCCCTTTTCCCAATCAAAGACCTTTGGCCCATTTCGTCAACCTGACGGCTAAAGGAAAAATATAAGGGTGACTTAAGTCACAATGAGTTATTAACAAAGTGCAAAATAAATTAAATTAATAAAGCACTTGTACTTAATTTATTTCACTAGTAAGTACAAATAAATAAAATGTAGCACTTCTCTAAAGGGGTGAATCTTAGGTCTAGATAAGAATTTATGTTGCATCCTTTTTAGGGAAAAGTAGAAAGAAAAGACCCATCCCTCCATTTTTGTGTCATTTTCGTTCTAGGTAAGAATGAGAGCCTTGGACAAAAGAGGGAAATAGAGTTTAAAAAGGATTTAAAAGTTATTACTCCTCCCAAGGAAAGTGACAACTTAAATACATGGAGAAGTCAAAATAAACATTAGGAGTCATCCCTAGAAAAAGGACCTAAATTTCAGCATGTTTTTCCTAGCTATGGCACTCTTTTCTTATTGGAAGATGAAACCCACTGACCTGGTTTGGGTATTCTATGCTTTTCAATGGGTACTTCAATCAATTTGCCTCCAATCATATTTTGCTAATATCATTAAATCGAGTGGGTGCCTTTAATTATTTCTGGAAGGGTTTTATTTTGTTTTCTATAAATACATACATTTCCTCCAGATTTATGCTTTTCCAGCCTTGGCTGTTAAAGGAGAATCAGTATTAAATCATTTTGTATCAATTCTTAAATTGATCTTAAGACTGGTGCTTTTGTATTAAAATATTCTAAGGACGAAAACCCTTAGTATGATTGCCTCTAGAGGACGAAAACCCTCTTGGAGATTAGGAGGAATTTCTATACTGCTAAAATTTTCCACAGAGCATACATAGAATTTCAGTATTTAGCATGAATTTTCAATCCAGTAGTAGTTGAGGTGTTTTTGCAGGAAAAATTTAAAGTTGAAGACCAAAGTGTTGCTTTGACAATGTTCCTTACTGACTTTTTCTCTGCCTATAGGGCAAGCGACTCATAAAAACAGTCTGGGATGTTATCTTGAATTTTGAAGACGTTGTCTGAGCCGTTTTAGTTCAACTTGCAGAAGGTTTGTGAGCCTTGCTGCAATCTGTTGTATGCAATTTTTATAGCTCAAGAGAAGGTACTTTAATTATTATGGATGGATTTATATTACTATTTCAGCCTCTTTTGAACTTCTGCAGCATTCTGAGTATCTTTTTAAGTTGATTTATGCCATACAATGTATTGATGAGTCTAGATTTCATTAATATGCAATTATTGCACAAGTGTTGGCTAGATTTTCTGCATAGCATCAAACCTAGGCAATTGTGAGATAAATCTCCCTCATTTAACTGGTGAGGCTCCCGTGTCATATTTGTCAATAAAAATGTGTTATTACCTACCAGGGGTTTTACTTTAACCACTTAGTTCATGAACCATAACTAAGAAGTTCTGCAGCAAGTAAGCAACTGTTTAAGAAAGGAAAGTTATAGAAGAAAGAAGTAAAGGAAATACATAGAAGAAATGGGGAAGATGTGCATCCCAATTAGTAGATAGTAGAGCTAATTACATGCACATAGAAGAAACTCAATAGATATGAACACACAAAATTATAAAACAAAGGCAGCTCTAGATCTAGATCTAAAATAACACAAAGTTTATCAAGAGATCTAAGATTCAAAGCAAGAAACACAGTACACCGTGACACAAAGTTCTCCGGAAACCTGCTCCTTTGTATTCCTTTGCTCCAAGTTGCTCTCAGGAGTTTAGCACAAAGTCTAGAACTCAGGATTGTTGCTTACAAATTATGATCGATCCTTAACCCGAAGGTTCTTATCCTACTTATAGAATGTAGGAGGGAAAGTACAAATGGAAGACTCAAACTGAACTAAAGCATGAACAACAAGTAAAGATGACATTTGGCAATCATCCTCAACTAACTTCTTCTTAAGTGACACATGTATCACTTAACTAATAGAATGATTCCACATGACTTCAAGTAATGGTTGCAAAACCAAAAACATAGAAGTTTTACAATTTCATCTGGGAACATAGAAAATAGAAGAAGAAAGAATAGAAGAAGTCATGCCAGCTATAACATTTATGTCTTCTTCTTGTTCTGATATCGGATATACTTGTCGAACATGTAATTCAGCATCTTTCCATCTGTTTTAGCCACTGCTTCCTTCTCTGTCCTGAATTGCAGCAACCCTTCATTCAACACTTTGCTGCACACTTCCACCTATTCCAAACTAGGCCCAAACCTCGTAATGTCTACCTGCAGCACCACCAGTCTACTGATAGAATTCATCGTGAAAGGCTTGGTAGCTTTATCAATTCTCTTTTGTACCATCAGAAGAGAACTTTCCGAATTAGGCACCTCGTTAGAAACAATCTCGCACGTATGAAGTGACACCTCCATCCACTCTTTACTTAGTGAAAGAAATGATACTGTCTAGTAAATCTGATGTTCTACTCTCAAGTGCCTGCATCCTCTTCAGCAAAACTCTGCAGATTTCCAAGCGAAAAGATACTGCAAACTCTAGCTACTTCCCCTTCTCGACTGATCCGTCTGGTACAATCTGTTCCGCAATCAATACATCTCTCGGCAGCTTGTTGATCTCGGCCAAAATACTCAGGTTACTCTCTGCAACTGTATTCTTGCCTTCTATGTTTTCCATTAGTTGCTTTAGTTGATTTGCTGCATCGTTCATAACCTTTAGGCGGGCTGGCACTTCCCCAAGTTGTACATAAGCTTGATGAATAATCAGATCCTTCCATTCGTCAATAGCCTTTACTTGATTGCTTGCGTCCTCCATTTCCTGCATAAGATGATCACTCGCCTGCTCTGAAATGCGCTGAATGGAAGGTTTAGCAACCTTGGCTATGATCTCACATAATTGAGATACTTGCTTCTGCAGCTCTTCTTTCTCCGCCTTTTCACTATCAAGCCTGAGGAATAAAGTGTCTATCAATGTCTGCATGTCCTGCTTCAATCCTTTAGTGGTGGCTTGACCGAGTGGTAATTTGGTCACTGTCACATCTTCCGCCATGAGCTCCTCCTCTATCTTTCCTTATGCCGGAATTGATATCTCAGCAAACTTCTCTCCTGAATTCTCAATGATCAACCTAGAAGTTGCTTTAGCAACTTTAGGCCTTCTGTCTCTTCTGCTCAGATCCTGGAGTAGCTGCAAGTCGTGCTCCTCTAAGTTCATCTCCATTCTCGCTTCTGGAACCAACTGCAAAGCCATCCATTCTGAGAAATTACTTCTCGGAGAGTGAGAAGTCGCTGAGTGCACTACCATCTCCCACTCTGCATCCTCTCCGTCATAAAGTGCCATAGTGTTATGGCTGCCATCCTCTGAATCATCCAAGGACAAAGCTCTTTCAAACTCTGCCATCTGCATCTTCAACATCTCTTCTGGAATGGTGATGAACGAAGTGGCTAAGGAGAGAAGACGAACGTTGTCAGATTCAATGAAGGCATGGAAACGTCCTGCTGCTGCGGTGCAATAGTTGGTGAAGTACTGGGTCCTGGAGAAGCCGGAGTCAAAGCTATGGTCGTAGAAGTGATCTTCTCTTTCTCCTGAGATCTTCTGTGTACTTTCAACTTCTCGGACCTTCTACTGCTTTCTCCTTCATGCTTTCGCTTGAGGGAATCTCCTGCGCCGAAGTTGCCCATGATTTGATTCATCAATGCTTCATCAAGGCAATATCCCTTCGTCAGCAACCAGTTTGAAGTATTCACCAACACAGCTCTCGATCTTTCTTCAATTGTGTTGCAGCCTCCCATGTTATTCTGCAGTATGGCTTTATCTCCTTCCATTTGATGGTAAGTGTCAAGTACCACACTCCCATCATCTTTAAGATCCGCAGGTATCCGCGCTAGTCCAAATTCTAACACTTGCTTTGCTGACAGCCTGTTGAAATCTCTCTTTCTAACCTCGTACTCACTTCCGTGCACTTCATCCAGAAATCTTCTAACGAAGGCACATGTGCGTACTGCTGGGAGATTGTCTTCCTAGGCTACTCCAAATGGATCGAAGTTCAGCTGTGCAGGGAAGAACTCTTGCTCATACTCGGATAACATTTGCGCTTCCATCCCTCGAGCTCTGTGAATGCTAGTGCAGCTATAATATCCCACAGTGATTGGGAAGAAGCCCGTAGACTTGTGCCGCTTTGACTGAAGGTCGTGTAACTCCACAAATTACCTGCTCAGCTCCATGGCGATCAATCTATCATTCGGATACATGGGCATCTTTATTGGTTCTCCAGAAAAGCCCCAAACCCTGAGGTATGTGAAAAATACAAATTGAATGAATAGACTGCCAATCTTGGACATGGCTTCCCACGCTTCCTTGCTTACCCTGTTGGCCTTCAAGTCTTTGTCTAGCCTGCAGATGAAATCATAGAAGAAGTCATCGTTGATCACTTTGAAGTCTTTCTCGCCTGTAGGTGCAGTAAGCTGCGGGTAGCACTCAAAAATGGGGTCCTTGGAAAGAACACCACATCTATCTAGCTTGGAAAAGACACCTTGTGAAGCTGCAGCATACACCAAGTATGAAGTCATCTTGAAGCTGAAAGTACGCTTCATGTTCTGAAGTTGCTCACCGATGTTGCTGCTAATAATTTCTGACCAATTGATTATAGAATCAACCTTGTTGATTTCAATGGTCCTGATGAAAGCATACATCCATGTACGAAAAGTGTAGGCATTTTCTTCACCATTCATCCTGCATAGCAATTTGACGACATCATCTGCCTCCTGCACCAAATTGGACCGTGGAAGAGTTCTCGGGAACTTTGAAGGGGATCTAGGCTTCTTCATGAACCGGCTATTCATGATGCTAACACAATCAGCTCTATGCTTCTCCCACCTACTGTCAGCATCCTGAATGCTAATAGAAGTCACCACCTTTCGTACTAGAATCTTCAAACAATAATTGATGAACTCTACGTCCAAACAAATTATTATCTTTCCTGAAGCATCACACACTGATCTGGATGAAGGATGATAAGATCTAGCACACTCCATCACGAACTTTTACAATTGGGCTATACACGGAAAAGCTGCAGCTCAGATAATTCCACTGCTTTTGACTGCACGCATGAGTGAAGTCTTTCCTGCTTTGGATCTATCAATCAAATCGGCAAGAGATTCCAGGCCTAGATCTGTGTCTCCTATGTCTGCAAGTTTGGAAGCAATGCATGACTCCATCGTGCTTTCTTTTTCATCTCCCTTGGCCATGGCTTTGTCTATCTTCGTCTGAATAATTCTTTTTCTCCTTACTTGGCCGGATTTGTTCAATACTGGTGCAGATCTGGACAATTCTTCAGATTCGGAGGATATTTGCAATGTATTGGACATTGATAAAAACTCCTTTTCTTTTATAAAGCACCTGTAATGAATTCCTGCAATTTATTCAGACAAAAATGGCCACCGGAGCATGAATAGTGAATTTAAATTATAAAAATCTGCGTTAATTTTTGCACCATAAGAAGAGAGCATGAATCCATTTCAAATCAAATCAACCTCAGCGCCTGATCTCCTCTCACAACCCCACAATAAACGGCCATGGGGTACGCAAATTGGGAAGGGAGAGGGAAAGGGGAAAGGAGTGAAGAGAAAGTGAGAGGGGTGGGAGAGAATAACGAGGTGGAGATACTAAAGCAAGAAAATCCGGTAAATTAAAGGGAAGGAGGAAGGGAAGTAGCTAAGTGGAGAAACGATTGGGGAATGAGGGGGAATAAAAGGAGGAAGTTGAACAGAACGTAGCATGAGAGAGAGCGGTGGTTGAGCAAGGGGTTAAGAGGAGCAAAGCAGGTCGATATGGGGAAAACGAGACAGTGGGGGGGGAGATCAGCTTCAAAGGGGGAGAGAGCGGGAAGGGTGGGTGGTGTGGTCAGGCTTCCATGAAATTAAGGAAGGAAAAGGACGGGGAACTGAATATGATTATATAGGAAGAAAGAGGCGAGGAAGAGACGTTGGGGGTAGAACGCCTGGGCGACGGAGGAGAGAAAAGAGACGAGGATCAGGTGTTGATTGAAAGGATTCATGCTCTCTTTATGTGCAAATTTAACACCAATTTTTGGGGCAGCAGGCTTGAAAAGTGCAGATTTTTATAATTTAAATTCACTATTCATGCTCCGGTGGCCATTTTTGTCTGAATTGCAGGAATTCATTACAGGTGTTTTACAAAAGAAAAGGAGTTTTTATCAATGTCCAATACATTGCAAATATCCTCTGAATCTGAAGAATTGTCCAGATCTGCACCAGTATTGAAGAAATCCGGCTAAGTTAGAAGAAAAAGAATTATTCAGACAAAGATAGATAAAGCCATGGCGAAAGGAGATGAAAAAGAGAGCACGATGGATTCATGCATTGCTTCCAAACTTTCAGACATAGGAGACACGGATCTAGGCCCAGAACCTCTTTCTGATTTGATTGATAGATCCAAAGCCGGAAAGACTTCACTCATGCGTGCGGTCAAAAGTAGCGGAATTATCCAAGCTGCAGCTTTCCCATGTACAGCCCAATTGCCAGAGTTCGTAATGGAGTGTGCTAGATCTTATCATCCTTCATCCAGATCAGTGCGTGATGTTGCAGGAAAGACAATAATTCGTTTGGATGCGGAATTCATCAATTATTGTTTGAAGATTCCAGTGCGAAAGGTGGTGACTTCTATTAGCATTCAGGATGCTGACAGTAGATGGGAGAAACATAGAGCTGATTGCGTGAGCATAATGAACAGCCGGTTCATGAAGAAGCCTAGATCCCCTTCAAAGTTCCCAAGAACTCTTCCATGGTCCAATTTGGTGCAGGAGGCAGATGATGTCGTCAAATTGCTATGCAGGTTGAATGGCGAAGCGAATGCCTACACTTTCCGTACATGGATGTATGCTTTCATCAGGACCATTGAAATCAACAAGGTTGATTCTATAATCAATTGGTCGGAAATTATTAGCAGCAACATCAGTGAGCAACTTCGGAACGTGAAACGTACTTTCAGCTTCAAGATGACTTCATACTTGGTGTATGTTGCAGCTTCATAGGGTGTCTTTTCCAAGCTAGATAGATGTGGTGTTCTTTCCAAGGACCCCATTTTCGAGTGCTACCCACAACTTAATGTACCTGCGTGCGAGAAGGACTTCAAAGTGATCAACGATGACTTCTTCTACGATTTCATCTGCAGGCTAGACAAAGACTTGAAGACTCACAGGGTAAGCAAGGAAGCGTGGGAAGCAATGTCCAAGATTGGCAGTTTATTCATCCAGTTTGCAGATTTCACATACCTCAGGGTTACGGGCTTTTCTAGAGAACCTATAAAGATGCCCAGGTATCCAAGTGATAGATTGATCGCCATGGAGCTGAGCAAGTAACTCGTAGAGTTACACGACCTTCAGTTGAAACGGCACAAGTCTACGGGCTTCTTCCCAATCACTGTGGGATATTACAGTTGCATCAGCATTCACAGAGCTCGAGGGATGGAAGCGCAAATGTTATCCGAGTATGAGCAAGAGTTCTTCCCTACACGGCTTAACTTCGATCCATTTGGAGAAGCCAGGAAGACAATCTCCCAAGAGTACGCACATGTGCCTTCGTTAGAAGATTTTTGGATGAAGTGCAGAAGTGAGTACGAGGTTAGAAAGAAAGATTTCAGCAGGCTATCAGCAAAGCAAGTGTTCGACTTTGGACTAGCGCGGATACCTGCGGATCTTAAAGATGATGGGAACGTGGTACTTGACACTTACCATCAAATGGGAGGAGATAAAGCTATACTGTAGGATAACATTGGAGGCTGTCATTCAATTGAAGAAAGATCTGGAGCTGTGTTGGTGAATACTTCGAACTGGCTGCTAACGAAGGGATACTGCCTTGATGAAGTATTGATGAATCAAATCACGGGCAACTTCGGCGCAGGAGATTCCCTTAAACGAAAGCATGAAGGAGAAAGTACACAGAAGATCTCAAGAGAAAGAGAAGACCACTTCTACAACCATAGCTTTGACTCCGACTTGTCCAGTACCCAGAAGATCACCAACTATTGCACCGCAGCAGCAGGATGCTTCCATGCCTTCATTGAAACCGTCGACGTTCGTTTTCTCTCCGCAGCCACTTCGTTCAGCACCCGTTCCAAAGGAGATGTTGAAGCTGCAGATGACGGAGTTCGAAAGAGCTTTGTCCTTGGATGTTTCAGAAGATGGCAGCCATGACACTGTGGCACTTTCTAATGGAGAGGATGCAGAGCGGGAGATGGTAGTGCACTCAGTGACTTCTTACTCCCCGAGAAATAACTTCTCGGGATGCTTAGCTTTGCAGTTGGTTCCGGAAGCAAGAGTAGAGATGAACTTAGAGGAGCATGACTTGCAGCTACTTCAGGATCTGAGCAGAAGAGACAGAAGGCCTAAAGTTGCTAAAGCAACTTCTAGGTTGATCATCAAAGATTCGGGAGAGAAGTTTGCTGAGATATCAATTCCGGCGGAAGGAAAGATAGAAGAGGACTTCACGGCAGAAGATGTGATGGTGACCAAAATACCACTCGGTCAAGCTACCACTGAAGGATTGAAGCAGGACACGCAAACGTTGCTGGATGCTTTGTTCCTTAGGCTTGACAGTGAAAAGGCGGAGAAAGAAGAGCTGCAGAAGCAAATATCTCAATTATGTGAGATCATAGCCAAGGTTGCTAAACCTTCCATTTAGCCCATTTCAGAGCAGGTGAGTGATCATCTTATGCAGGAAATGGAAGATGCAAGCAATCAAGTAAAGGCTATTGATGAATGGAAGGATCTGATTATTTGTCAAGCTTCTGTGCAACTTGGGGAAGTGCCAGCCCGCCTAAAGGTTATGAAAGATGCAGCAAATCAACTAAAGCAACTGATGGAAAGCATAGAAGGCATGAATACAGTTGCAGAGAGTCCGAGATCAACAAGCTGCCGAGAGATGTATTGGTTGCAGAACAGATTGTACCAAAGATGGATCAGTCGAGAAGGGGAAGCAACTAGAGTTTGCAGTATCTTTCCGTTTTGAGATCTGCAGAGTTTTGCTAAAAAGGATGCAAGTGCTTGAGAGTAGAACATCAGATTTACCAAACAGTATCGTTTCTTTCACTGAGGAAAGAGTGGATGGAGGTGTTACTTCATACGTGCAGATTGTTTCTAACGAGGTGCATGATTCCCGGGGAGAGGAAGGTTCTCTTCTGATGGTGCAAAAGAGAATTGATAAAGCTACCAAGCCTTTCACGATGAATTCTATCAGTAGATTGGTGGCGCTGCAGGCAGACATTGCGAGGTTCGGGCCGAGTTTGGAAGAGGTGGAAGCATGCAGCAAAGTGTTGAATGAAGGGTTGCTGCAGTTCAGGACAGAGAAGGAAGCAGTGGCTAAAACAGATGGAAGGATGCTGAATTATATGTTCGACAAGTATATCAGATATCAGAACAAGAGCCAAGATGTAAACATTACAGCTGGCATGACTTCTATTTTTTCTTCTTCTATTTTCTATGTTCCCGGATGAAATTGTAAAACTTCTAAGTTATTGGTTTTGCAACCATTACTTGAAGTCATGTGGAACCATTCTATTAGTTAAGTGATACATGTGTCACTTAAGAAGAAGTTAGTTGAGGATGATTGCCAAATGTCATCTTTACTTGTTGTTCATACTTTAGTTCAGTTTGAGTCTTCTATTTGTCCTTTCCCTCCTACATTCTATAAGTAGGAGAAGAACCTCCGGTTAATGAGGAATCAGAATTTGTAAGCTAGCAATCTTGTGTTCTAGACTTTGTGCTGAACCCCTGAGAGCCACTTGTAGCAGAGGGATACAAAGAAGCAGGTTTCCAGAGAACTTTGTGTCACGGCGTACTGTGTTTCTTGCTTTTAAATCTTAGATCTTTTAAGTAAACTTTGTGTTATTTTAGATCTAGATCTAGAGCTGCCTTTGCTTTATAATTCTGTGTGTTCAAATCTATTAAGTTTCTTCTATGTGCATGCAATTAGCTCTGCTATCTACTAATTGGGATGCACATCTTCCCCATTTCTTCTCTGTAATTCCTTTACTTCCTTCTTCTATAATTTTCCTTTCTTAAACAACTACTTACTTGCTGCAGAACTTCTTAGTTATGGTTCATGAACTAAGTGGTTAAAATAAAACCCCTGATAGATAAAAACACATTTGCATATTGACAAATCTGACACGGGAGCCTCACCGGTTAAATGAGGGAGATTTATCTCATGACTGCCTAGGTTTGATGCTATGTAGAAAATCTAGCCAACATGTAGGATGCATATACAGAAACTAATGCGTCAAACAATTGCACAAAAGAGCTTGAGTGCAGAGAAACCCTCATGATGAAGGGAGTGTTGCTAAAACCAATGAAAGTAAAGAATGCACCCGTGCCAAGAAAGAATCTATTCAAAACTATATGCAAATCCAGAGCTAAGTGTTGCAAAGTTATTATGTATAGTGGTAGCACTAATAACCTTGTTTCTAATGAGATGGTTGAAAAGCTTGGTCTGATGAGGATTTGAGCATCCAAATCTTTATAAAGTGTCATGGTTAATGATAGGACATCAAATGTTTGTGAATGCAAATAATGTAATGTGTGCATAATTGATTCCAACACATATGAAAATGAAGTCATCTATGATGTTATGTCCATGGACACGCTGTTATGTGTATGTTTGGTTGACCTTGGCAGTTTGACAAGAATGCGGCAGTTCCTTTGATGGCCACACCAATACTTACACCCTTCTTTGCCACCACATTTGATCGATTAAATATGAAATTCACAAAATGATCTCTTTTGCCTCAAGAAATTTGCATTAGATTCATAAATTAATTTGGGGGGAATGAAATGGAGGAAATTAAAACAGCAAAAACATTTTAAAAATCGTATTAAATGCGTCTAAAATCCTGTTTTTGGGATTTGGAAACTTACTAGAAAAATGATAAATACCATCGTGACTTATCAAGTTAGCACTTAGTAGTGAGCCACTGTGCAATGAGAAAATTGTAAGTGGAACACTAGAAATCGTGATCAACTTACAAGTAGCATGACTGGAAATCATGAAGTTCTCTTCGTGGTTAAATGGTGGAAGAACAAATCACAACATATAAGTAGAGTGACTCAAAATTGTGAAAGCGTGGAACAATGAAAAGATACCTTGAGGCACCATTGACCTACCAACTCTATTAACTCTTGATGATCTAGAGATTTTTAATGTAACAAGTTTTTAAGTAATCCATAGCCCATAAGAAAATTCAAGAATCTGACCTATCACTTCTTGAAAGCATTTTAAATATTGTTATTCAACATATTTTTCAATCAATATATGATAGCTACTTGTTGGAATGTTGTTTTGACATGTTTACTTATATGAAATGTAAAATTACAAGAAAATTTCTCTTAGTTAAATTTAAAGAAAATTTCTCTTAGTTAAATTTAATCAATCTTTGTCTTTTTAGCGACAAATTTCTTATGAATTTTACCCTCCCTGAATTCGAACAGAAATTGAGCACGGCGACGAAGCTTATACCTTGACAAAAGACAGACGAAAAGTACACGTTTGAATCCTTTTAAGGATGCAAGTGGAAACAGAAAAGTCTGCAAGTTCTGGATTTGGAGAAAATAAAGAAGGAATGGACAAGGTGGAGTGAGGCTTAAGAGTCGTGCAAGTTCTGATTTGGCCATAAAAGGAATTAGGGAAGGGAGAGAAAGGGGACTATTGACTATTTTGCATTCATCTAGAATGCTTGCACAGGAGGGGGGAGGCGCAGCAGCGTAAAAAGAACTTTCACGTGAAGTGAAGGAGATGTTAGGTGAGTTTGTGGTTAGCATGTTGCACAATATTCCAGATGATTTACCTTATATGTGCAGCATAAGCCATTAAATAGATCTAATTCCGGGGTATAATTTGTCAAACAAGGTCACATATAGGCTAACACCTATGGAGAACAAGGAGATGAGAAAGCAAATGCAAGAATTGCTTGAGAAGAGGTTGGTCAGTGCTGGAAAGGTGAGTGGAGGATGTGCACTGATTTAAGAGCCATCAACAAGACTACCATCAAGTACAGATTTCCATAGCCGCACACATGGATAATTTGTATTGCTGGAGTGGATTGTTTGATACTTCACAAAGAATATTTGAAGAGTGGGTATCACCAAATCAGAATCAGGGTAGGTGATGAGAGGAAGCAGTTTTGATAGATTCAAAGCCACAGTGTGATTGGCGTACTTCATCAAAGCAATGATTTGAAGAGTGGGTATCACCAAATCTTAACCAGGGTCGGTGATGAGCCCCTTATTGGAAGATTACTTTCATTTGAACCACATGATGGATTGATATGAGGAGTCTTAGTCACTTCCAATTGGCTTAACCAACACGTTGAGCATGTTCATGTGCCCAATGTACGAAGTACTAAATCCTTTTTTAGGCAATTTTATCAATGTATATCTGGATGACATCCTGATTTTCAATCAAATGCATGAACACTTGGTCCATTTGCGGAAACTGTAGTAGGATTTATAGAGAATGTTGTAGTATGAAAGATCCCCAAATGGATCTCTCTTGTTCTCCAACAATTTAAATCATTTAAAAACACCCAAAAGCTGATTTATGACTATTGTGGCAATCACACTAATACAGATCTGAATTTATGTGAAGAAGTGCGACTAGGGTTTTGAATAGAAACTAGTTTAAAACTGAACCCAAACTGATTTGAAGACTGTGCAATAATAAATATAACTCCTCAGGTGACACCAATCTGATCTCATTGATTGGATGAAGCCTGTGCAATAATAAATATAACTCCTTCCAGGTGATTTCTAGCAACAACTCAGGCTGTTGGATAAATCTAATCGAAAATCATGCGATCAATAAACGTATTTGCTAGCTTAAACCGATCTTCTAATTTTAGCAAACCATTAAGGATGAAACCAGATTTTATCGGCATAAATCGACTTAGAAAGATACTCAGAATGCTGCAGATTTAAAGAGGCTGAAACAGTAATATAAATCCATCCAAAATATTGAAAGTACCTTCTCTTGAGCTGTAAAAATGAATACAACAGATAGCAGCAAAGATCAGACCTTGGAATGACTTCAAAACATCACATGACAGCCAAAGATGAGTCACTCCATTAGAGAAAATTAGTACAGCACTGCTGCAACACTGGTCTTCAACTCTTTATTGCAAAAACTCGTCAACTACAGCTGGAAAATACTGAAATTCTATGTAAGCTCTAGAAAATCTATGTCAGAAATTCCTCCTAATCTCTAAGAGGGTTTTTTCGTCCTCTAGAGGTAATATCTAAGGGTTTTCGTCCTCTAGAGGTAATATACTAAGGGTTTTCGTCCTTAGAATACTGTAATACAAAAGCACCTGGCTTAAGATCAAATTCAGAAGTGATAAAATGATTACATGATGATCTGCCCAAGCCGCCCCTCTCCTTTTTATAGGAAAAATATTACAAAATCACCTTTCCATCTTCCAATGAGAAAAGAGTGCCAAAATACCCTAAAAGTATGCCCAAACCAAGTCGCACTTTTCTCCTTGGGCAAATAAAACATTAAATAATGTTTTATTATTTTCCTAATGTCTATTTTGGCCTCACATGCCAAGTCGCACTTTCCTTGGGAAGAGTAATAATTTTATGCTTTCTAAACTCTACTTTCCCTCCTTTGTCCAAGTCGCATTTTTGCCTAGGGATGACACAAAAATAGTATGGGTCTCTTTTCTACTCTCCCTAGAAAGGATACAACCTAATATTAGACCCAATGCACCTATTTAGAGATTACAAATTTATTATTAAGTCAAATAAATTAATACAAGTGCTTTATTAATATTTTTTTGCACTTTGTAATAACTTATTGTGACTTAAGTCACCCTTATATTTTTCCTTTGGCCATCAGGTTGACAAAATGGGCCAAAGGTCTTAGATTTGAAAAAGGGGACAGTACAGTGTCCCCCCCCCCACCTACCTTCCCAAAAATTGACCTGCCCTACCGAGCAATCATAAAAACTGCAACTCTGCATTCTACCCGTTCCAGGAATCCCAGACAAGCG